>JAMKCH010017825.1:0-136718 GCA_023653785.1 Ophioderma brevispina
TTGACTGGCCTATAGGAGTTGTGAACCACTCACATTGCGCAATGACCACATTATGGGGGAGGGGGCTGTAATACATTTTTATATAATAAAAGTTCATGGTTTTTGAGACACTGTCAAAACCGGATTTCAGCATGTTACGTCCCTACATTTATTGAATGGAATTCATTACTTTTTTTCCATTCCAACCCGGTTCTTAATATTGTTCCCACCACACTGACCCGTCTTGTGCCCTTTTCTTTCCTGCTTCTCTTTTTCTCTCGGCTTGGTGTTTTTCTCCCCCCTCTATTCTATTTCCCCTTCCTCTGTCTTTGTTGCTGATCATTTGTCCATTTCCTTTCTCCTCCGTCTTTGTAGTGGGTAGAAGGGGTGTTCGTGGCACCCCCCTGAAAGAAACTCTAATCAATGTCACTATATCAGAAAAAATGCGTAAAACACGATTAGCTATGTTAAAAAAAACAAAAAGTGTCCCCAGTATCATTTTTATGGCAAATTATGCAAATTAGTATTGCCATCACAGAAAAATACAATTTTCGATATATCTCAGCCAATACTGTTGCTAAATGAACAAATTGGTTACTGGGTCTATGTTTCGAGGGTCAAAGATCAAGATGGAACATTTTGAAAATTACCAGATGTCCCCATATGACATATATACCAATTAGGTCGCCATTAAGCTAAAAATCAATTTTCGCTATATCTCACAATACTGTTGATAAATGAACAAATAAGATGACTGGGCCTATGTTTTGAGGGCAAAGATCAAGAGGAACCCCATTTTGGGAATTACCATATCTTCCCAGGATGACATAATATGCAAATTAGGGTCGCTATTAGCTAAAATCCATATTTGGGTATATCTTGGACAATATTCCCATACCTGCCCACATAAGAATACGAGACCTATGTTTGATTGTCGAAATGATACTTTAAAAGGTACTATATGAAATGGTTCATGTGTCCTAACATGTTACCTGCAAATACTAAAATATGCAAATTAGGGTCTTCAATGTCGTTGTTCTCATTTTGGTGTTATTGTAAGGAACTTTGTTGGCCAAGTAAATTTCGACTGCACATCTATACATAATACTCTAGCGTGATGTGACCCCGTTTTGCTGGAGTTAAAACCCATCCATATCCAGATCAATCTTGTCAATTCTTTTAATTCAAGGGATGCTACGAACAAAACTAATGTAGACAAGATACGTTGTTATCATGCCGAAACGAAACCGTGAAGGACGAACTCTACATTCTCCATGACACTCTTCCAACATGCAATTGTGATTATTGTATCATGGTAGTTTTAACCCTCAGTAAGTTTAAGGAACTACAGGAGAAAAAAATTACTTGGCCAAAGACTTTTCTAAATCCCCCCAAAACAAAATTCTCAACATTTATACTTACAAATCTGTACTCATTAATACTTTTAGAAAACATTAAGCATTTCTCTTTAATTCAATGTGTGGGCAATAATTAAAGACTATGTACACTTAGACAGTGACATGTTTTATCAAGCAAAAAGAAAAACGTCCCGAAAACGGAAGAAACGGATTCTCGTCTTCGACGCCTCCTCATGTTCGATCCATATTGTAGCAATAAAATCAATGTGGCAAATAGAACGACGATGTTCGTAGGCCAGCCGCCAACCAGAAGCATTTGTTAAAGTCTTATAGGACATTGGATCTCTATCTTCAAACAGAGTGGGATCTTGCTGTTATCTGTGTTACCCTTGCTTTTGTGTGTGTGTGTGTGCTCTTGTAAGTGGGTGTGGTGTGTCTGGGTGGTGATATGAAAACAAAACCTATCGCTCTGAGAACATGCTGAAACGCCTGTGACAGAGGGACCCAATGAAGGACCATATCTCCTTCACAAAGGTAATCATCACAAAAAGTATGCCAGTTGCATTTTGGATAACTGTTTCTGAAGGCGATTGCCAAGCTTACACTGCTGAAAACATTGACTGTGTCACGGTGTTTGCTCTCCTTTGTTGCGATATTTTGCAGGCGTTCAATGAGTCCATAGACGCTCGAGTTATGATTTTCTGTGTGGTGGCGGCCCTTGCAGAGATGATGGCTCCTAATCCAGGCACGGGCATCTTGCTTTGCTGCCAATAAACCTGATAAAATCCATACAAAATCTTCTTGCATATGTTAGTATATATATAGATCGTGTGACTTCGTGTCCCATTCTCAAAAATTGTGTGAATGATGAGCCATCAGGAAATTTTGGGCCAATGCGCGTGGATTGAAATGGTGGGGGAATTTCTGGTGTTGACTTTCAAGATAAGCTGACCCTGCAATATTACCCCGGCAGAATTATTGTCTTATGGCTTTCGACTCGTTTGTACTTCCTGTACGTTCTCCTGCAGCACTGTGTTGATGCCATGGACCTGAGTAAAGATTTATTCACGTTATCCATTTTCCAAGTGCGAATATGATGTTGTCTTCTGTCATAATTGAGGTCCATTGTGAGGCCTATGTTGATCTTTGACCAGGGCTTGGCCAGGGCTGTTTTAACTCAAAACAAAATCATAAACTGTCGAGTGGTCAAACGGTGCAGAATCATGGCGAGATGCTTGCTTTGGACATATATATCTGAGACTGATTCATTGTCTCTATGGCACTGCACGGTAAGGTCTTGCCCATAGATCTTTAAACTTTGCGCTATAGACCGTCAGCCCAGAGGGTTTGGTTAGAAACGAGATACACAATAGCTGAATACTGGAATCAGAGAAAATATAAACTTGAAAATATGAAAAGGTCTGCCGGAGACCGTTGTTGCGTGTAAGCCCCAGGAGAGGGAGTAAAGTTACTATGGGGGTCAATATTTGAATGCTCTAAAATCTAACGAAATATAGCTCAAATTTTTTCGGTTTACCATGAGTTAAAAAAGTCAATTGGGTCACATGTATGTGGTGCTTCCTTTCCGAGATATTTGGGAAAATAGGCTCTAAAGTATTTGATTTATGCAAGAAAGGTCAACAATGTAATACAAGATTTCTTAGGTGACTGGGTCTATATTTAGAGGGTCAAAGATCAAGAATGAAAACCTTTTGAAAATTACCAGATGTCCACATGATGACGTAACGTATATGCAAATTAGGGTTGCAATTAGCTAAAAATACCCCAAATTTTCGATATTATTCAACTAATACTGTTGACAAAATGAACAAATACGGTATGGAACTATGTTTTGAAGGTCAAAGTCTCAAGAAGGAATCATTTGCAAATTACAGATTCCCCCTATCCCATTAATATGCAAAATAGGTCGCCATTATACAAAAATAACCCCTATTTGGGATATCGTGGCCAATAATTCCACACACCTCCACCATAAGATGAAAGAGACTATATTTTGGGTCGAGGATATTTTTTGGGATAATTTAAAAAGGCCACACATTAAAATTATGTTTGTGTCATTAACATGTTCACCTGCAAATACTAAGACTATGCAAAGTAGGGCCTCAATTCGATGTTCGTGTTGTGGTAGGTAATGATAGACCGTTGCTGGCCAAGTAAAGACATCGCCGGATTCGGATAAGGAATGGGACGCCCTCTATGTTTTTTGATTTGACCGGATGAACTTGGAAATCGTTTGCATCATTAAAGCGACTTGATACAAGTTTCTTTTGACTAGATTTCAAAAATCCCACTTAACATAACATTGCCCAAAAAGGTGGTTTTAGGTAAATTCAATACAGGCGTCAATGGGTAATTGAATTTCCAATTTGAACCCTTTCCACCACAAGACACCACAGCAGCGTTGCAAGGATGCGCTGTACTATTTACAATATTAATATGTGAGTGCACGTTCTGGTTCTTGAGGTGGGCAAGACCTATTTTTTTGATTGTTGTTTTCTGGGGGGTAGGAACCACTAAAGGGATTCCAAAAACAAAACAACGAAACTTTTTACATACAAACCTACCACATCCAACTATGTGGTAGATGCTAATCTCCAAGGGCTCAGTTTCAGAAAGGCTTGGATGAGTAACATAACAAAAGCTGACAATTATTAAATATGTGTATCATAACTCATACTAAACTACAGGGGACGTATTTGCTCAACACAATGTAAAAATTAAAAAAAGCTATTGGACAGCGCTCTGGGAATTGTAATTATTAGCTCTAGTGTAGTTAAACTTGCGCATGATATTTAAATAGAGCGGGTCCAGGGACCATGGTTGTATTCCAGGTCGCTTGGTTTGAAGGACGGTTATATAATCCAATTCTTCGAAGCATAAACAAAAGGTTATTTGGGTATTGTTAAAAGGGGATGCCTCATGTAGCCTCTTTGAGATTATGAAGGACAAAAAGGGCATCTATAGGCATCACTTACAAGCTCATGACAACGGCCAGCTAGCAACCATCTTCTGTTTCTTCCTATAAGGAATAAATGGTCATTGAAATGGAGGCATGCTATAAGTTTTGCTTTTTCAAGAGAGCATGCCCCTGAAGTGTTTCTTCAGACTTTCTCATTTTTTCTTGATACAGTGTATTTTGGGGCTTGAAGAAAACACCTTGCGCACATGATAAAGTAGTTGTCACAAACCAACTCAAAGAAAATGGTGAAATATAACTATTTCTGATTATAGAGGGCCTCTTCTTCCTTATCCGGCGATGTCCTTAGAATTCTATACATAATCTTGTAACATTTCCCTTAAATTTCAAGGCGAGGACTGATACAAGGATTAATGACGAGACTAAGTACTGTGTTATCATGGACCGAAAAGAAAGTGAAGAACATAACTCTACAGTCTCCAATGACTCTCTAAAAACATGCAAGTGTGACAACCATATTGATTATGGTAGTTTTTTAAACACTAAGTTATTTAAAGGAAACTAACAGGAGAAAAAATTACTTGGCCAAAGCCGTTTCTAAAAATCATCCCAAAATAAGTTATCAACATTTAGACTTACAAATCTGTACTCATACATACTTTTACAAAGCATTAAGCAATCGTGGAAGTTTTCCACCCTCAGTAAATTTAACGGAACTGCAGGATAAATATTGAGTTTGATATCTCCGACAACCCTATAAGTCCCCATATCGCACGCTATCAGTCTGTGATAAGATAGCTAACTGTGATCAACAAAAAAACTCTGATCTTGAACGGTGGAATATGGACCCATATCCCACCAGAATTTTATGCCATGACAAAGTAGGGATTAAAGGCATTACCCACAAAGAATCCTCAAGTCTACTCCTCTGGAAGAGCAACGGGAGTCACGGGCAGAAAATGGGTATGGTTCTTCCACTTCATCGAGTGTCAAGATGTCGCTCTTTTACGTAATAGTCGACAGCTTTCCATGAGTCCATATTAAGACCTTCCTTGGCCTCTACACAGTCGAGACATGGGCTGGGTCTGAGAAAATCCCACCTAATGACCATATCCGGTTCCTCTACATTGTAATAGATGTAATATGACTTGGAGATAAGCGCAACAGTAAAAAACATCTCAGTTTAAAACACTCGGGCGGGCAACGGGAAAAAGACCTGATTTATGATTTTTGTTTTGAGGTTAAAAACAGCCCTGGCCAAGCCCTGGTCAAAGAATCAACATAGGCCTCCACAAGATCTCAATTATGACAGCATTCATATTCCACTTGGAAAATGAATACCTTGAATAAATCTTTACTAATGTCCATGGACAACAACACTGTCAACAGTAATTCTGCGGGGAGTAGTAAGTTGCAGGTCAACTTGCTTGAAGTCAACACACCGAAAAATAAATTCCCCCACCATTCAATCAACGCGCATTAGCCCAAAGTTCCTGATGGCATCATCCTTCACAACCATTTTTTTTGAGACTCACGACCTATATATACTTACCATTGCAAGGAATTATTTTGTATGGCTTTTATCGTTATGGCAGCAAGGCAAGCTGCCCGTGCATGGGATTATGCGCTTATCTCTGCAAACGGGGAAATCCCCACCAGAAAAGAAATCATAATCGAGGTATATTGACTAATGAAAGCCTGCAAAGATAGCGTGACTAAGGAGAGCAGCACCTGACACATGTCAATGTTTCCAGAGTGAAGCTTGTGCAATAGCTTCGAAAGAAGGAACGTTATTCCCCAACATGCAACTGCAACTTTTGGGCACAACTGCATACTTTTTGTGGTTGATCTACTTTTTAAAGGAGATCTGGTCTTTCATTGGGTTCTTCTTTAGGCGTTTCAGCAGGTTCTCAGAGCTATAGTTTTTCAGTGTCATATCATAACACACACACACACACACACAAACAAGTGGTACCACGATATTAGCAGCAAGATCTCACTATGTTTTGAAGATATGAGATCCAATCTCCTACAAGACTAACAAATGCTTTCTGGTGGCGGCTGAAACATACGAACATAGTCGTTCTATTTGTTCTCCTTGATTTTTGCTACACTATGGATGTCTACAACGGAAGAATCCCTTTCTTCACGTTTCCGGACGTTTTCTTTTGGCTGCTTACAACCATGTCACTGTCAAAGGTACACTATCTTTAATTATGCACACATTGAATTAAAGAGAAAATGTTAATTGGTTTTTGGGGCTTTTTTTTAAAAGTATTTAATGATACATATTTGTAAGTCCTAAATGTTGATAACTTGTTTTGGGATGATTTTAGAAAACGTCTTTGCCAAGTAATTTTTTTCTCCTGCAGTTCCTTAAATTTACTGGAGCGTTAAACTACCATGATACAATATGGATATAACACTTACATGTTGCAGATCCGAGAGTTCATTGAGACTGTAGCTTATTGTCTTCCGTTTCTTTTCGACATTAACAACACAGTATCTAGTCTCGCATTAGTCTTGGATCCTGAGACCTTGATTTAAAAGAGGAATGTTAAGTATTATCTGGATCTGGATTGGTTTAACTCCAGCAAAACGGGGTCCCCTATCACGGTTAGAGAATTATGTAGATAGATGTGCAAGTCTACATTTACTTGGCCAACCAAAGTTTCTTAAAATACCCCCAAAAAAGTCTATCGACATTGAAGGCCCTAATTGCATATTCTTAGTATGTGAGGGGACATTTTAGTGACCATGAACATAAAGTATGAGGACCATTTAAATTATCCTCGACAATCAAAACATGTGTGTTCATTTATGTGGGAAGTATGTGGAATATTGGCCAAGATATACACAAATATGGATTTTTAGATAATGGTGACCCTAATTTGCCCATATGAGGTGATCATGGACAGATCTGGTAATTTTTTAAAGGTTCCATCGGATCTTTGACCCTTAAAACATAGTCCAGTAATCGTTTATTTGTTCAGTTATCAACAGTATTGGTTGAGATATATCGAAATGTGTATTTTTAGATAATGGCGACCCTTTAATTTGGCATATTCGTCAGCATGGGGAATCTGGTAAGTTTCAAATGATTCCATCTGACCTTGACCCTCGAAAACATAGGCCAGTACCTAATTTGGTTCATTTCTAAACAGTATTGGCTGAGATATTATCGAAAATTGTATTTGTTTCTGTAATGGCGGGAGTACTAATTGCATAAATTTGCAATAAAAATGATTACGGGGAAACTTTTTGATTTTTTTAACATACTAATCGTTTTCTACGCATATTTTCTGATATAGTGACATTGATTAGAGTTTATTTAAGCGTTGGCTATCATAGTCTGCTATAAACATTTTAGACGGTCCAAGTATGTGATTTTACTTAACCAATATTCGCCAAAGATTAATAAGTAAACCGTGCCATCGTGTAAATGTCACCGAAAATCTTCCTCGTCTTTAACTTGACATATAATCTGTTGAGTAAGCAAATCGGTCAACATTCTTTTTCATTGTGTTTGCCGGGCTGGCGTATTGACTGTCTCTCGAAAATCCTGACAAAAAAAGACTCGATGCATGAAATAATAATCCCATCATTGTACAAGCGGACCCAGCGTACCCAATTCGCAATAACCTTCTTCTAGTCCCGCTAGGGGTATCACATTCAGTTACGCTGGGTGAATGGTCCAGTAATAACAGTAGGAAAAATGAACCTATATTTTTCCATTCCAAAAATTACCTGAGTGTTTCAGTTTTCTTAAGCAGCACTGGCACATTTCAGACAGAGAAAACATGAAAATTCTTCCATTTGCTCGCAATCAATGAGAGTCTAGGCCATTGGAAGATAGAAAATTATTTTACACAAAATAACATACCAAAAGCGAGAGAAGGACATCCAAAAGAGACAAAGTGTCTATTACATGAATATCATAGAATCGTCGGGAGGACTCGTATCTTTGAGATCAAAACAACAAAGGTCACGAAGCGGTGACAAAAGGCCTTACAGGGGGGCATTGCCGGAGACAACTGCTGGCGTGTGTTTTCTTGTGTTACAGCCATTCTGTGTGTCTCATGCTGAATTAATGTATCCGGCGACATAATTATTATAAAACAGTTATGCGCGCGATTTGGGCCTTAATAATTTCAGTGAGGGCTAATGAATATAAAAAGCTTTATAACTGAAAAAAATATCAAGTTTGAACCATCTAGCGGGTGCACTATTTAAATGTGCCAGTTGTATCTCTTAAAGTCAAACGGGTAATTTTTATGTAATATTGCTTAGTGTGGAAACATGATAATGCTTCTAAGGTTAGTTAGGTCCAGTGCAAGGTGTATATTTTCTACACAAAACTGGTAAAAAATATTTGTTTTTTACAAAAACTGGTCTCGTTAGGGGCTATTTTCACTGAAATTATTGGGTCCGTTAGGGGTCAATGTTATGTAAATTTTACACAATCTCTATGGGATTTACAAAATCACGTTCCTTTAGGTATCGCATCAAAACGGAGTTGAAATTCGGCGCAAATGTACAAATGGGGTTTGGGAGTGAAGGCCATTTATCAAGATGAAAACGTATATACTTAAATCGGCTTATCCACCTTGATAAGTGTACATCAATCTGCTGGAACTATTCATATGAGGTGGGGGCATTGGAAATGGCTTTATCTGGTTTGGATGTGCATTTTCGCGCAAAACTCGGGCAAAACTCGTGCTTTGGTGATTCCATCGTTGAGTTTAACGAGTTCGAGTAGTAGTACGAGATATACACAACTTTTCTTGTATGCTTCATTAACTTGTAAGTGTCTAAGGAAGTGGGAGGGGTCCTACGGAACCCCAAGATTGGTTTTCGGCGATTTCATCGTAAAAATATTTTCGAACTCTATTTTTTGTAATTTTGAACATACATTCTATTACCTCGCTGCCCATTATTTAAAAAAAAAACATTTCTTTTTAAAAATTACAGTAGTCTGGTGAAGCTTTTGAACTGCGCCACGGGAATGTGATTTTAGAATATACATGAGCAAACGTTGGACAGAATAATCTGATTATGTTATGTTCATTTGCATGAAAAACAATTGTTTATGCAATCCAGTATCATATTAACAGTGCAAACCAATGGTTAATAACAATATTCAAAAATTCTCAATTTTTTGTCACATTTTACAGTTAGGGTCCCAATTAAGGCTGACTCAGAGAGTTTTACGAGAGGCGCCTCCAATTTGTTTTTCATATCCAAAATGCTGTCCATACATATTATATATAATCACTGTGTGAAATAGTAAGCTTAAATCAAAGTCTTAATAGAGCAAGAAAATCCAACTTTGTTACAAAATTCCGGATCTGGAAATTTTTGTTATACACGAGACATATGACACTACGCAATAATGTTTTACTGCATCAAAACGAAAAGCCCGATTCATCTCAAAATTTAGATTGGGCATTTCGTGTTCTAGTTAATTTTTTTTAATTAATACACAAAAAATCTATTTAAAAATCTGCGTCAGCCTTTATGTTTGATTTAAGCAAGCAACGTGACCGTTTGTTGAAATTCGCCATAAAAATATTTTAAGCAATCATAAATTAGTTCATTTCGGAACATCGATATTAAACACCGTTGTTAGGTGCACCACCTCTTCAACGTCAAGAAGAGTCAAACACCACAGTGAAAAAGAAAACAAGCCAGGTTATTAATGTCCAGTTAGATTTGAAGTGCATTGACAAGTGTTTACGTCGTCATTTTGGCTTTTGTCCAATCGCGAAGAAACAAAGGTCATTACCCGTTGCAAAACTGTTTAAAATACCATTAATTATGCGACGCTTTACTTGACCACATCGTCAACAAAATAGGAGAAACTTTGCCATTGATGTTCATGATCTGAATATCACTGATTGATTTTTGGACAGCTAACGGCGTGCATTACATGCATCGAAGGAAGTCGTGCGACAGATGGCCGTGACCGCTCCCGGGGAGAAAAAGTTGTAGCAGATAGGAATGTTAATTCTACAATCTAACCTACATTACTTTAACTTTTATTGCGTGTGACTTGCTAGTTGGGTTGATTGTGAGTCAATATAAAACATTCTTGAATCACTGGCGTTTGCATATGAAATGAAAAAGGTATTACCCTTTAGGCGTGCAATACATGGTGCACGGAATAATATTTCTTCAAAGTGCTCGTGCCTTAAGTACTTTTTCTTTGATAAATTATTCCATTATCGGATTCTGGGTGAAGGAAATCAATTAAAAAACCGCTCAGCCTGTCACTCCAATATATGTAACAATCTTGGGTACAGAAAGAAAACACGCGTTAAAAATGTTTGTAAGGGGCCTTTCATTTCACAGGCTACGCTAAGATTTCTTTTGCAGTTGCATTTTATCAAACATGGGGGACCGTAAGTACAGTTTCAATGCAAAAAGTAAAAATGCTGATTTGTGCTAACAATCTCCAATGCAATGTCCTATGTCTGCAGGAAACCCACAGAGGAATCGCTAACCACAGCCCCTCCATTCCAGGAATGGTCCTTGCCACCAAGGACCCATAGACAATAAGAGGCATATATGTGAAAAACAGGGCACCCAGTTAGAAAGCAACCTCAATGTCTAATGACAACAACATCGAGTCCCACCATTTGAGCTTAGCTATGTCATAGTTACATCCGTGTACAAACCTCCATCAGTAGACTTAAGCACCCTCAACTCAGCCTCTTGGGGCATTCAACCAAACCTCATTCTACATTGGTGATTTAACAGCAATATACCATGGGGCTACAATGCAACTAACAAAGACGGACAAGCTGTCAAGAATGGATAGACAGTCAACATCTAGTATCCTTCACGACTTAAGCTGCCGCTACTCATCCCATAGTGCCCCTTGGAAGAGAGGTTACACCCTGATCTAGCTTAATTTTATAAAACATTCAAACCTGTTGTAGCAAGATTGTTCTGGATTCCGTTCCACTAACTCAACATCTACCAATCGGTATCCAAGTCACCGCTGCGTAAGACCAAACAAAGTTCCTTTCAAAGCGCGCGTTAACTACACCTCCCCCGAAAGCCAGACTGGAAAGGATTCAATGATGACCTGGATCAGAACGTGGAGAGAATTGCTCCAAAACCCCTAAAAATATGACACATGTGACCAACTAGTTGAACAAGACGGCCCGGAGATTCATACCCATGGGTTGTAGGACGGAATATTTACCAGGCCTTTCCAAGGAATGGTAGAAGCAGAAAATATCAAGAGTTATATCACCATGTTAAGCTGATCCTTTTTTAGGCTGTGAAACAACTGTAAGGCGGAGGAAGTTTCGGAGAGGACCTCTCCCAGGAAGGAAAAGACAAAAACTGGCATACTTTAATGGAATCCACCGATATGACCCATAACAGCAAGAAGAAACATGGTATACCATCCGAAGCTCCGAGCGGGATCCAAAAGAACCTCAACAGCAGAACTGTCCAACCAACCAAGTTGCCTACCACCTGCTTTTAAATGGCAAGTGAGCAAGAAGCCCAAGAAGATCAAACTCGGACCATAAGAGGTTCTATAGCGGCGACCCTGGTTTCACTTTCCCCTTCAACATGGACGATTGGAATCCGGTATGCGAAACTCAACCAGGAAAAAGCCGGAGGCATTGACAAAATCTCAAATGGCAGCTAAAAATCTAGCACAGTAGCAAAGGAATGCTTCTTGAGCGCTACCATTGCTGCCTTATTTCCCACAGGTTCCCAAAGATATGGAGGAAAGACATGTAAGGAACTCCTAAAGCCTGGGAACGATCCATCTAATCCCACAGAGCTACAGGACCAATATCACTCCTCGCCATACCTACAAGCTCTTGCACGTCTCCTGCTCAATGGTATCGCACCTGGGATAGACGAACACCTCATACCAGAACAAGAGGATTTCCTGAAGCGCAAATAAACAACAAGCCAAGTAATCAACCTTAACTCAACAACCATTGGGGATGGTGGAGAAGGGTTGGTACAACCGGAGCTGTGTACGTCGACCATATCAACAGCGTACGACACTGTTAATCACAGATGCTACTCATAAGGGGGGATTTTTTTTTCCTTGGAAATTCAAGGATATACGCCTTTGATTGAGCTTATCCGAGGAGTGCTGGCAAACAGGATGTCCTTTGTTCTGACTAGGAGCGAAGAAGAGCGATGGCGTAGGCTCAGATATGGTCTACAAAAGGAAGCGTGCTTGCACCTCTCATGTTCAACATCTATTACCAAGACCAAACCTGGAGTGCAGAAACACTGTGAGATTCATTTATGCAGACCGACACGATTGGAATTAGCACACAAGATGCCGAACTTCACAGTTGTTGATGAGAGACTCTCCAAGCTTGGATGATTTGAATCACTCTATTATTGAGGAAAACCATCTACGTGCAAATTCTAAGACACAGGTGTGTTGCTTCCAGTCGCAACCGTGAAGCCAAACGTCAACTAAAGTTACTTGGCTGGAACCCCGGGAAGGCACTGTGAAAACCCTGTCTACCTAGGAGTTACCGTGACCGCAACTATCTTCTTATACGACCCACATCGAGAAGCGAAGATTGTAAAAGTAAAGTATGTTCACGCAATACTCTTGAACAACTACTGGAACAAGATGGGGTGCTCGCCTATACCCTAAGATCGACGGCACTTGCACTGTGCTACTTATGTGCAAGAGTATGCCTGCCCTGTATGGGAAAGATCAACCCATGCCAAGACCGCTTGATTCCTCCGTTGTTAAATTGCCTCCTGCCGGCTTATCACCGTTGCTCCGTCCAACACCAACAGAAAACTTATAAATCCTAGCAGGAATTGCCTCCACCAGACATCAGTCGTAGCGTTTAGCGAGCATGCAAAGGCGTAGCTGCCAAGTATCTAATGTGAAGCACCTTGTCTAGACAGATACCTGCTGCCAAACCGCCTTCTTAACTCCAGAGAGAGTTTCGTAAGCAAGTCCAACCTCTTGAAACATTCTCTAAGGAGGTCAAGAGAGTCGCCTCGTGTGGAATGGAGAAAAGAAAAGACTTGCCATCAACCAAGAAATCTATTGGATTGACCCTGGGAGCTCTCCCACCCGGCGCTGACTCCTCATGGGATGAATGGACAATTTGCCTTCAACAGATTGAGAACCGAAATTGGCCGATCTAAGGTTCCTGCAGAGGTGGGGCACCTGGAAAGCAATCAGGACAATACTGGGTTGTGGCACAGCAAAACAGGGGAACTGGAAAACACTCGAACATTCCTGGTCTGCCCATGCTGGAGCAACAATGAACAGACAATGACCTTGCGGAATCAGTGAAGAAGCAACCAGAGGTTGTACCCCTCTCTGGCTGGATAATATTTGAGAACCACAGTGTGTTTGGACACGATAAGAAGTACAGTTTCGTATTGAAAAAGGATATCAGTAGGACGTGATATTTTTTGCTTGTCTTTGAGGAAAACGGAAAAAGTTGTGATAGCGTGTCAACGAAAGACCATTAGCTTTGGAAAGCACAAATACGGATTGTGTCACGCGGTTTCACTCCCGTTAGGGCCCAGGGGGAGGGGGTCCATGGGACCCCACCCTAGGGAAACACATTTCCCGACGAAAATACAATGTAAAGGGTCATAAGACACACCAAATCAGCAATAAAAATGAAATATTAAAAAAAAAAAAAAAAAATTAGGGGCCAAACATTGGACAAAAAAAAAACACGGAAAATTCCAACGAGCCTCGCGCCTTCCATCAAATTTTTTGAAAACTCTAGTTTGATGTTGATGCAGTTTTTACAGTTAGTTTAGACAATCCTGGATTTTTAATGGATTTTGCAAAATACACTTTTTTTTTTTCCCATAGAGTTTATAAGGTAACGGTTTGTTTTAGCAGGTCCACAATTGGAAAGTGTTTTTTTCAGCACATAAAGGGGTAATCATTTGATTGTTTAATGTTACTTAAATGTATGTGTGCACATATACGCCAAAAGAAATTTGCCTATGGTTAATTTTTTCTGCGATTTTTAAAAATCTTCGCAGACGCATTCCGTTAGTGGCCAAGGGGGGGGGGGTCATGGACCCACTAATGAATCATAGACGGCTTGACCGATTACTTTTTGAGGTATGAAAGAAGCGCAAGTAAAGGTCAGCAATTTCAAAACAATTGACGAAAAAATCCCACGGATTAAAGCACGGCCAGCGCGAAAAAAAATTTTGACGGTCCATAGGGGGACCCCGGTCACTTTGGCCCAAAAATCGTTGATTTTGGCAAAAAGTCCAGTCATTTTTTTCTTGCGGCCGGGAGGGGAGGGGTGGACGGGGGGGGGGGCCATAAAGAAAAAAAAATGGCGCATCACTGAAACAAAGGAGTTGATCTTTATCATGGAATTTTAAAATTCGGAGAAAAGAGACCTTAACATAGGAACCGTCAAATACGGAATTTACCGTTAAAAGGTTTATTTTTACGGGTTTTGGAACTTTGAGTGAGTGCAGAAACCATGTACAACCACGAATTAATTGCACTAATGAATGACAGTACTTGCAGGCACATGGGACGGCGATGGGCACGCAAGTAGAGCTTACTGCAGCCACCGGTCGTCCTTGGGTTTGGTGGTGGTACACCGATGATGTATTTTTTAAATGGCACCAGTGATGAGGGGAAAGCTGTCGATCATATCACTAAGCCAACAATTCTTTCCACAGAAACCATATATTCACTTATGATATTCTCACCAACAGGCAAGTTTCATTGATGTCAAATCAAGAAAGCAGAAGGCACCTATCCACGGATCTATCAAAAGACACAGGTATCATCAGTATCTTCATTCCTCCTCGCCACGTTAACGCCTGGCATTGCCTACAGTCAGCAATGGTCAGGCTGTACGTTTGGTGCAGATATGTCTAAAGATTCTAGATTCTATTAGTTGGGTCATTGGAGCAAATTCCATGACTTGTGGCCGAGCAGAGCATCATTTCTCAATGGATTGTCTTCTATGAAGGTTAATGAACACATTAGTGGGGTTGCCACTCGAGGAAGTGTGGGCGGGAAAGAGGAGGGAGAAAAGAAAAAATAATAATACAGGGGTCAAAAATGCGTGGATGCTGTAAAAGGTAACCAAGTGTTCGTCTTGTTTACCAAAGGATAAAAAGGTCTAGTTTGTACTAACTACAAGCACGGTTACGAGTTATTAAGACACAATTCATCAAATGTCAAAGATCATACAAAGGTTAATCCCTTGCACCGATTCTGTAAAAATGGTATCACGTTGTTAACCGTTCCACAGGGATTGCAGCAGAAAAGTAGTTGGCTCTCTCATTTGTATTTGTTGTCGAGATAAATGACAAACAGTCAACACAATTGACCTCTATTGATCTCCGAATTTGAAAAATATGTAGATGGTGCAACATGTTTTTGTTGTACTCTATGAGGAAAAGAGAACAAGTGAGCCAATTTAAAAGAAATGAGCAAGCCAAGCAAGCAATATTAAGATTTAACCTTCGTGATGACCTTTGACAATTTGACGTTTTGTGTATATCTCCATACCATAATTGTAAGGTACAAAACTATACCCTTTTTTGACTCTGTAACAAGACAGGTGGTTGCCCTTTTTACAGCACCAAAGCCATGTTTCCCTTTTGACACCTTGTTATTTGTGGAATTTTCCCTACGGGATCCGCCCACCTTTCTCGAGGGGCACACCCGCTAAATTTTCATTAACCTTCATAGAAGACAATCCATTGAGAAATGACTTCCTTACTCTCCACCGGTCACCGAATTGCTCCAATGACCAACTATATTACCATTCACAGAGATGTCAAAGCCGCCAGCAGATTTTCACAATCCATCCAGAGGGCCTAATCACTTACCCAGGGACTAAAGATCTAAAGAGGAGAGAACCCAGGAACGAAGATCTACGCCCAAACTGCCTCCTGTGGTCGCTTCATACAGTCTTACTCCCTCGCGCGGGATGCTATCAACCACAACCATCACATTCTCAACACATTGACTTAGGCCTTAGCCGTGCTGTTCCCTGATACTCCAACCTTTGCTTACAGACATCCCCGCAATCGTGAGGTGCGTGAATGATTGTGAGAGCTAAGCCATCCCACCCCACCCACCACTATCTGAACTTTGCTCCTACACCCGTTAGGGTACTCAAGTGCAGAGGTTCGAGATGTATCGTTAAGGATGTTAAACACGACACCGACTCATCACCAGTCATGCACTGGTACCAACTACAAGACCAGAGGCAACATCAAGACCCGCCTAGAGGAATTTCATTCGTACGCATCATTATTCGAAATGCACGAAATGGGAACTGAATAAGGAAAAGAAGAGAAAAAGAAAATCTCTTTCAAGAGGAAAAGAATACATATGATACGAGGTTAAATCCAACTCATTCTAACAACATGACAATTGCGAATTGTTGGATGGCTCTTTAAGTTTCATGTTTGTTAGTTCTTCTGTTGTCTAACTATTTTGAAAGCTGGTGTTTGCGAATATTTTCGCACTCTGGTGGATGAAGGAAGGTAGACGGCGAAATGAAGTACTTGACATTTGCAAGGTTTTAAAATATTGTCGCACATGTAATTTCAATGAAAAAAGATAAATGCCTTCAACGCGTTCGTTTTCAATGTTGATTGAAGTGAAAGAAAAATAGTTACCTCAATGTTGACCCTCTTTAACGTTAATATCCCTAGCGACACGCGTCACATACATCTTGTTCGTTTGACATCGGGTGTTTGCCGTTTCAATTTACGGCACAGCAGAAGGACATGTATATTGCAACCCATTGCCCTCCATTGGTCTTTTTATCAAGAATCGGCACCACCTTGTGCTGTTAAGGCTCTTTGAGGTTGGATTAGTTTGGGCCATTGAGCGGTGTGTTACTCAAACTCATAAATATACCCATGGCAGATATTTTGGGATGGGGTATTAGTGGTTGTAGGGATCTATTAGTCGGGAGTAGAACTGGGAGAGACGCGTCAAAGTGGGTACCAATTCAATTTATGCTAAAACCTTTACAGACCATGGTGTTTAGTGAAAGAATCCACGTTGGAACCCGTGCGTGGACAATTTTAATTACTAAGGCCGCAAGTCACAGGGCCGATTAAATTTCTCAACCAAATGCATCAATCAAGTTATGAAATGTCAAAATTTTTCTCAGTCAAAAATCAATTGTCTTCTATCGGTAGGATGCATGTCTGACAAGTAGGTCAAGGGACAACAAAATGTGTACGAGGTTTAAATTTAATACGAATTAGCTCATTATATGCATCTTGAAAAGGTATTGTATAGTTTGCTATATTCCACAAGTACTATTTAAGCTGTTACCACATTGTTATTAGCCATTCTATAGGGACAGGAAACCATTGATTGGTTACTCACTGTCTTATGTGATTCAGGTATTGAGAGATTTCGTATATTGTGAGGTTGAAGCGAGGAAAAGAACAAAGGCGATGCGAAAGAGACCTCGCGTGAAGAGGGCTATACACATCGATATGGGACATTAGGAAATAAAAATAAAGCGCAACGTCTTGTGAAAGGATAGGCTTGCCCACCCACCCTATCTATGGGAACCCTTATTTCTTCCCGGTAGTCCCTCTGAAACTAGAGAACCTGGTCCATTACTTTCAGCAATAAAATTGCATAGTACGAAACGTCATGCCTTCCGCCTATACTGACTGGTAATTGAAAAGGATTGATCGTCGTTTTGTCAACGTTCAGGGTGTCTCATGTGCACTTTGTAATAGGTACATTTCTAATTACGAGCTCACGTATGAGTTAAAGTGAAAGCTGCACAGAATAAGGTTAGAATAGAATGAAGTAATTGAATGTGCCATGCATACGAGAATTACACACGCTTGGTTCATTGATTTGCAGAACTCATAGACTTTGGCTAAAACTTCTGACCTATTTTATTTTTCCAGTTACCTTTTACATATTCTAATTTAAAGGCCAGTCAATTGTTGACTGCTTCGCCATTCGCGGTACTTTTACGTGAAATGTGAAATCCGTTGATGATATGATTAGATTCATGGACAAAAATAATTTTCCTTCCACGAATCAGTACCCGAATCGCGGGATTGCACCCTATCTACCTTTATCGGAGATATGTACGTGTACGTGAATTTTTTTTATGTCGATCGAAAGCGAAGAGTTTCCCCGTACTAAACGGGTAGTTGTATCAGGTACAGTTTTGTGAGTTTTAACATTAGCTGCATGGAGGAGGGGGGCTAGGGTCTTTCTTTTTGCAATTATTTGGTTTATTTTATACTTTTGTATTTGTCACTTTTAGTTGCCGCTTGCGTGGAGCAGAAAAGTGAATCCATCGCGTTCGTTTTGCGTTAATAACGGAAAGTGCCGATTGTCAAAATGAAAATCTTAATAGAGTTTACTTTGATTCTGATTTTCTTGTTTTGCATACACCTCGTGACCATAACAAAGTAAATAATAAAAAAATTTTGTTTCTTGGAAAGTATAGTAAGCCATTGGTTGGCCTATCATATAGCGGGTTTACTGGGAAACCTTATGGTAAATTATACAAGTAAACATAAAAAATATTAAAATGGCATGAGATATTTATGTTGTGTTTATATGTAACAATATAGGGTCGTATTCACCAATTAATGCAAATCAGCACAAGTCTAGATGAAACACTGCCGTAGCGTAGAGAAAAATTGCAGAAGAGAGAAAGTAGAGAAACGAATTTCAGTGTCTCTTTTGCGCACATTTTGACGCAAATGAAAATCCCATGTTTTGCCCTAGTTTTCTTACTGAACATTTTCTTCAGTCTTTTATTTAGTATTGTTGTGTCTTTAAAAGCCTTTAACATGTGGTGGATTCCATCTTAAAAAATCAGTCAGGAAAGTGGATATATAAAGAGGGCATAGGAACCCCCCCTGCACTAACGGAAGTATTACGATTGTAAAGATCAGTTAGCCAGCCCATTGGCAATATTTTTCAACTCGGTTTTCATTAGTCGGTCTTCTCATGAATACTTTTGCATAAATTTAACCAAAATGTCACACAAAGTTTAAGTGTTTTTAATGAATTATTAAAAATTTTAACCAATATTTAAAAAATAAATCCCATATCAAGCTATTGTATTTAGTGGGCTTGATGGTTTAATATTAATTGATAAATCATCTAGGATTAGTCTTATATAGGGAATTTTGCTCTTAATTAATACCTCTTTTTTCATATAAAATCCTTCAAAATCAGAAAGACAATGAAAATTCATGAAATGAGGACGAATAAACAATGTGTCTGATGTCACACGCGTTACCGAATTCTGACCTAATGTGGTGAGAAACCAATGCACCTTTTAAAACTGAAAATCAAATTCAAGACATTCTTTATTTAAAAAAAATACAACCTTGGTTTATAGAATAAAATACTGCGGTGCATGTCTGAAAAGATTATGGGTCTCAAAAATCAGAAAAGCCATTTTATGTCACACAAGCTGACCGAAAATGACCAGAGTACAGTACACACTTTATTCTCCGATGCTGCGAAGCTTTGTGTGAGCAAAACATCAGGCGGCCGTGCCAAAAAGGTAGTTCAGTCGCTCACTTTTTTACCACAAGCCAGGGTGTCCTTAGATATACCACCAATCTGATTTCGCACTTTCACAACACCTTCATGGCAGCCATAGTGGTGTGCATCCTGCTTGATCAACCAAAATAAGGCACGATTAACAGTGTAGCTTTTGAATTATACTTATCAGCGTTTTTTCTTTTCTTCTTTTTTTTTTTGGTACAGACGTCCAAAAGATTTTGGGGCTGCTCAGGTTTTTGTGGGAGTTGGAGCGGCGGACACAGTAATGGCGGATATCAATTCTGGACCATATTGGGTCGGGGAGGGGCTCGGAATTTGTTAGATATCTGGGGCATGTGCCTTTGTGTTCGTAAAGCGCAGTCAGTTGTGTTTGATCTGAGTTAAGCAGGCATAAATACAACGGTTTTTCAGAGTTAAACTACAACGAGGTATTTCCCAGTTTTAGCGTTTGGCACAAAAATGTTTATAAATATATCAGAACCGATATAAGATCTTTTAATGGACTTCTTTGGGAAAGAGCGTGGTGGCATATTTGTGCGTTTAGGGCAAAATGTGTTGTAGACGTCCGAGGGTATTAAAAAAAAATGAATGAGGCGCAATTTACTCAGTGAACCCTAACTGCCGCTCCGCTGATTATTTTTTAACGAGTTTTCAGCGAAAATCTGGTTATTTTCACCCCTACTTGACTGTCTCGAACAATATTTAAGTTGAAACGTGCCAAGTGCTCGTAAATACCCTAAAAGCACACCTAATTTTGCAAATTGATTTCAATTACGCACTGAGACACATTATGAAACGCCGGAGGATTTCATTGCAATGTTCACACCACAGGAACTTCATGAGTTTCGCCAACTTTTATGGTCTACAAGAGGTTTTTACAACAGATGACGGCAGAGTTTTAAAGGGACATTAATGGCATGAAAAAAAATGGCATAAAGAAAAAAACCCCTTACTGAAATCCTCCACGAGTTTGAAAAAACAATTTGGATGTTGGATGTTTACATTCTGTAAAAAACAGTAAAAAAAGAAGAGTTCGGGGGGGGGGGGATTTCGGGTGGCAGTTTGTGGCAATTTGGACAGACAAAAAGCAAGGTGTCACATCCTGACGAATTTACAGTTATCTAGCATGTTTGCAACACCTTCAAAAAGCATTCAGAAGGTGTGGCAGAGATATCGTCTCCGGCTCAAGTCCGGGAAACAATGGTGAACAATAGGGCCATCGATCAGTTGACTCTTCACGCAACATTAGTTTCAGTTCACGCTTTATTCCGTTGTCGTCTATGCTGGACCGGACGGATGGTCCCTGCGACCATATCTCTTCACACCGGGTGTGAAAGTAATAATAGTCCTGGCAGGACAACAAGCCTAAAGCACAATGCCTGATCCAGGTGTGGCAGGGATATTGTCCTCCGGGCTCACCAGTCGGAACAAATGGTGGAACAATAGGCACGATTCAGTTGGACTCTGCACGAACATTCGTTCCACGCTTTATTCCGTGTCGCGTAGATGGAGCCCGGACTATGGAACCTGACGGACCCAATTTTATTCCTTTCACACCGGTTATGAAGCTTTTGTGTCGCAAAACATTCTAGATACACTTGTAAATTCTGTCAGGGACACCGTGCTTTTCTGTTCCAGAATTTGCCACAAAACTGCCACCCCCCCCCCCCCCCGGAACTCTTTTGTTTTTACTGTTTTTACAGAATGTAAACATTCCAATTGTTTTCAAAATCGTGGATGGAAGTCGATTTCAGTAAGGGTTTTAATTAGGTCAATTGTTTTTCTGCCATTTTATACAAATTGTATGTCAAACTGTGGAGAAGTGATTCAGTATAGGTCCTTTCATTTGTCAATTTTTTTTCATGCCATATTCCCTGACCTTGGAACCGCAAAACCCAAGAATTCGAATCACCAATTAACGTTTGTTCGGCCGTTGGGTGGGTTAAGTCTCTGCAGAATCCGCATATTCCAAGTCTCAAAATCATGGCGAGTAAAAATTAAAATCAGCAATATTAAAATACATCAACTATAACTTTTGACCATAAAATATCCTTTCCCCTATTCAGACTTCTCCAACATATGGTAAACGCTCTTTTGCTGCCGCAGCACCAGCAAGTATGGAATGAATGCCAATGCACATAATCTGGAAAAAAATTTTTTTCCGTGGATTGTTTAAATCAGTAGTGAAACTTATTGTTACATTTGTAGGTGTAACAGTCATTTTGATGGGTATCTTTATTACGTGTCGTGATACTTTTAATTGTTGTATGGAAATATGATCAGCATTGTAACATTAGAGGCTTGTTTTTTTTAAAATAGGGTCTTGTATATTAAATGTTTTTGAAATATATTTAAGAAGTACATTGCGTCTACATATTAACATAATACTGATTACCAGTTGAATTCTTGAACTCCAATAATATGGGTATAACACCAGAAATTGAAGCTTTGTCATTTTCAGTGCCGAGCTAATAGACAAAATGGATTTCCAAAATGGCCGCCATTTTGAATTTATGCAAATTAGGCAAGAAGAAATGACCCATGATATAAATAATGTTATACCTGAATTCCTTGACCCAAACATAGGTATAGGTACAACCGAGTTTTTACCAATCTAATCCCCAAGTTATAAAGCAAAATTGTTTCAATGCGAACCATTTTGATTTATTCATTAGGCGCTGTTCCATATACTCCGAATTTTGGTACCTTTTGATATTTGTTTGCTAGCTATTCCAATTAATGAACACCAGCAGTTTCTGGTTGCAATTGTTTTGGGTTCAAATCTTTTTTGATGGACTATTGCCCTTGAAGGAATGCAGAGCAGAGAGGTGGGACGGTAGCTCCTCGGATCATCCTTTGGCTTGCATGCGTGGTTTCGCAGTGATATCACAGTTGCTTTACGCCAGATCTTCGGGTCCTGAATTTTATTTTGCCACAAAATTGCAATACGTGATTAGATTTTAGCTGGTATGTAGTGTATTAAATCATAATTCTTAAATCCTAACTACGTTTCTCGTGTTTTAAAATCTGGTTGTAGAGGTCAACATGTCAAAAATCACACCAGATCAACTAAACGTCACTAATCGTTTGGATAAGCAAAATTTACCTGAAATTGCGTCAAACGCAACGCAGTTTCTGATCAGAAATAAACTGTCCCCTGCCACTTTTTATATGGGCGGGCGGGCCGGTGCAGTGGATCATCCACTCGCCAATATGCCTGGGTTCGATTCATTTGCGGAACTATTGGCATACGTGAATTTGGTTGCTGATCCATACTCGTCCTCGCCAGGGGTGTAACAGGGGTCACTTTTTCCCGTTTTGGGGGGGGGGGGGGGAGTTTCCCGGTTGAAGGTTTTGAGGCAGATTGTCCTAGCTGGAGGTGAAAAATTTCCAAAACTTTAAAAATACAAATATTTAGAATGATTTCCAAGCTTTTTCTTCCCTGTCAAAGCTCTTTGGGTGGCAACATGCCACCCCCCTGTTTATGTTTCTGGTCCTCGCAGGCTTTCTCCAAGAACTTTGGGTTTCCTCCTGCAATCTAAAATCAGCTAAAATCGGACTTTGTCGTTTTGGATTTAATCGTGTGTTTTAGCAGCCAAAGCGCCACAGCGGCGCCCTCCGCACTTGGGTGATTGGTCCGCGTTAATAAAGAATTCAATATTATTATGATGAAATGAAGGCTTGAACTTCAATTTACAAAAAAAAAAAAAAAACACAAACACTGCCCTTAATTTTTTGACATCTTTTTCCATGACGGCAAATGGTTAACAAACTCATACTTATAAAAGTGAAGGAGCGTTCGGATTCCGAAGTTGTTCTCCGGACTGCCATCCAAAGCAAAAGCATAACAACGTGATTTTGAATTTAAAAAAATAGTCAAAAAATTCCAATGCAGCACATAAATATCATGAAATAGGTGTCATTATGACATATTTTTTTTCAGTAACTAGAAATATCCAGTATATCAGTGCCCAGAGCTTCACACCACTATGAGGTGAGGAATGCTAGAGTGAATCAAGAGTGCTCATTTTATTATTTCAGTTTTTAACATGTATGTCACCGCAGATACCATCGGATATTCTTGGACCATCATAATCGATGATGCTACTATACCTATAAAGCTTGAGCTGCAGTCTCTTTGGAACGGATGCAATATTGAATCACTTCTATTGTTCTTCATTTGTTATTAGATAGTTAAACCAACACTAGCACCATCCTCTAAACGTGGATTTTTTTTTTATAATTGAAAACTATAAGTAGCATTTTATATATAACCTTAATAAATTTTTTAGAATACCTGGCATGTGGTTGTGTTCTGTTTTTTCTTTGATTCGTAACTCCCAAACAAGCTAAAAAGTAATCTTTCGGCTCACGTATTCTAACCAAATACCCCATTTCGTTCATGCTTTGTGCTCAGATACAAATCTTTCAGCGTGGCTCTCATAGTCCCTGCATAAACATTTTGCGACGGTCCATTTGTAACCATATCTTCGCAAAGGCTTATTAAGTAACCGTCCATCGTGTAAATGTTCACCGAAACATCTTCATCTTCTTTAACTTGCATATAATCTGTTGAGTACGCAAATCGGTCAACATTTTGTTTTCAATTTGTTGGTTTTGTGCATGGCGTATGTCGGTCAAATCGAATCCTGGAAGACTCGATGCAACAACTCCCCATCATTTGTACAAGCGTACCCAGCGTACCCAATTCGCAATAACCTCTTCTAGTCCCGCTAGGGGTACACATTCGGTTAAGATGGTGACTGGTCCAGTATAACAGTAGGAAAATGACCTATATTTGTCATCAAAATTCCCTTCAAGTTTTCAGTTTCTTAAAGCAGCACTGGCACATTTTCAGAAAACATGAAAATTCTTCAATTTGCTCGCAATGATAGTCTAGGCCATTGGAAGCATATAAATATATTTTACCAAAACAAACAGACCCAAAAGCAGAGAGAAAGGACTCAATAATAGGCCTAAGGCATCCAGATAATTTTCGGCCTAACTTTTAAGTTTGCCGTAATTTTATCAACAATGGTGTCTATTACCTGAATATCATAGACCCGTCGGAGCTCGTACTCTTTGAATCAAAACCACAAAGTCACAGACCGGTCAAAGGCTTAAAGGTTGTCATGGGAATCAGGCTCTGGCGTTTGTTTTCTTGTGACAACGCCATTCTGTGTCGTCTGCTGAATTAATGTCCTCCGGCGACATTAATTATTAATAAAACCTTCTGCGCGCCGATTTGGGCTTAATAATTTCATATGAGGCTAATGCATATAAAAGCTTTATACCCTTGAAAATATCAATTGTGAACAATCTAGAGGGTGCACTCTTTTTTCAAAATGTGCCAGTATCTCTTGAAAGTAACCGTGTTCAGTTTTCTTGTAATATTTGTTCTTTACGTTTTGGAAACATGGAGAAGTATTATAACGGTTTAGTTTGGTCCAGTGCAAGTTTGTAATATTTTTCAGCACCAAAACTGGTAAAATATTACCAAAAACTGGTCGCTGTAGGGCATATTTTCACTGAAATTAATTGGTCCCCGTTGGGGTCCATGTTAATTTTTACACAGTACTCTCTATGGGATTACAAAATCACGTCTTTCGGTCTCGCATCAAACGGTTGAACTCGGCGCAAAACGTTACCGATGGGGTTTTGGAGTGAAGGCACATTCCTATCAAGATGAAAACTTATATACTTAACGTCTTATCCACCTTTAATAAGTTTTAAACCAAAAATGTTTTTTCATCTTTGCTGGAACTATTCATGAGGCATTTGAAAGGGTTTTTATATGGTTTTGGATGTGCATTTTCGCGCAAAATTCAAAACTCGGGCAAAACTCGTGCGTTGTTGACTTCCATCGTTGAGTTTAACGAGTTCGAGTAGTACGAGATTATACACAACTTTTCTTGTATGCTTCATTAACTTGTAAGTGTCTAAGGAAGGGGGGAGGGGGTCCACGGAACCCAAGATTGGTTTTTCGGCGATTTCTCACTCGTAAAAATATTTTCGAACTCTATTTTTTTTGTAATTTTGTAACTTATCGATGCGCTTCTTCCCCACTAAAAAACATAACATTTCTTGCCCATTAATGAGGTCATTAGCTTGGGACCACCCTTAGGCACCAACGGGAATGTGATTTTAAGAATATAAATGAGCAAACCTGTTGCCAGAATTAATCTGATTATGTATGTTCATTTGCATGAAAAAAACAATTGTGCAATCAGTATCATATACAGTGCAACCAACTGGTTAATATACAATATTATACAATAATTCACATTTTTTGTCACATTTCCAGTTAGGTCCCACTTAAGGCTGACTCAAGAGATTTTCCGAGGAGGGCGCCCTCAAATTTTGTTTTTGCATATCCAAAATGCTTGTCCATACACTATATATAATCACTGTGTGAAATAGTTAAGCTTAAATCAAAGAGAAAATCCCAACTTTGTTACAAAATTCCGGATCTGGAATTTTTGTTATACACAGTATCATATGACACTACGCATGACTGTTTACTGCATCAAAACGAAAAGTCCGATTCATCTCAAACTTTAGATTTGGGCATTTCTTGTTCTAGTTAATTTTTTTTAATTACTACACAAAAAATATATTTAAAAATCTCTGAGTCAGCCTTTAATGTTTGATTTTAAGCAAGCAACGTACCGTTTTTGTTGAAGTCGCCATAAAAATATTTAAGCAATATAAATTAGTTCATTTCTTAACATCGATATTAAAAACCGTTGTTAGTTGCTTCAACGTCAAGAAGAGTCAAACACAGTGAAAAAGAAAACAAGCAGTTTATTAATGTCAGTTAGATTTGAAAGTGCACTTGACAAAATTGTTTACGTCGTCATTTTGGCTTTTGTCCAATCGCGAAGAAACAAAGGTCATTACCCGTTGCAAAACTGTTTAAAATACCATTAATTCCTGCGCACGCTTTACTTGACCACATCGTCAACAAAAATAGGAGAAAATTTGCCATTGATGTTCATGATCTGAATATCACTGATTGATTTTGACAGCTAAATGCGTGCATTACATGCATCGAAGGAAGTCGAAGTATGGTCGTGACAGCTCCCGGGAAAAGTGTAGCAGATAGGAATAGTAATTCTACAATCTAACCTACATACTTTAACTTTTATGCGTGTGAACTTGATAGTTGGGTTGATTGTGAGTCAATATAAACATTCTTGATCACTTGGGCGTTTGATATGAAATGAAAATTTATATCCCTTCTAGGCTTGCAATAACATGTGCACTGAAATAATATTTCTATCAAGTGCTCTGTGCCTTAAGTACTTTTTCTTTGATAAATTATTCCATTATCGGATTCTGGGTTTAAGGAAATCAATAAAAACCGCTCAGCCTGTCAACTCCAATATTATGTAACAATCTTGGGCTACAGAAAGAAAAACACGCGTTAAAATGTTGTTAAGGGGCCTTTCATTTCACAGGCTACGCTAAGATTTCTTTTGCAGTTGCATTATCAAACATTGGGGGTACGTAAGTACAGTTTCAATGCAAAAAGTAACATTGCTGATTTGTGTAACAATCTCCAATGCAATGTCCTATGTCTGCAGGAAACCCACAGAGGAATCGATAACCACCGCCCATCCATACCAGGAATGGTCCTTGCCACCAAGAACCACAATCGACAATATAGAAGTGCTAAGTATGTGAAAACATGCCACGCATAGAAGCAACCTCAATGTCTGATGAACGCAACCATCGAAGTCCTCATACCATTGAGCTTAGCTCTGTCATAGTTACACAATCCTTCCATCAACTCCATCATTAGACTTGAAGCAACCCTCAACTCAGCCTTGGAATTCCACCAAACCTCGCTCTCTTGGTGATTTAAAACATCCATAGTAACCCAATGGGGCTACAATTAACTAACAAGACGGACAAGCCTGGGTCGAAGAATGATAGACAGTCCAACATCTACGTCTCCTTCACAGACTCTAAGCTGCCGCTATCATTGCATAAGCGCCCGTTGGAAGAGAGGTTACAACACCTGATCTAAGCTATAATTTAGTAAAAAACATCTCTAACCTGATGTAGCAAGATTGTTCTGATTCCTGTTTCCACTAACTCAACTTCGACCAATCGGTATCCAGTCAACGCTGCAGTAAGACCAATAAAGTGCCTTAAAAGCGGCTTTAACTACAGGAAAGCAGACCGGCAAGGATTCACCCCTGATGGACCTGGATCAAACGTGAAGAGGATGGCTCCAAAACCCCTTAACTATGACAAATGTGCCCAACTAGTGACAAGACTGGCCCGGAGATTCATACCCAGAGGCTGTAAGCGGAATAAAATACCAGGCTTTCCAAGGAATGTGCTCGAGAATATCAGCGTATATCACCATGTTTAAAGTCTGACCTTTTTCGGCTGAAACACCTGCCTAAAGGTGATGAAGTTTCGGAGAGATCTCCCAGACAGATCAAAACTGGCATACTTTAATGAATCCACCTATATTACCCATAACAGCAAGAAACCATGGTCTATACCATCCGAAAGCTCCGAGGGGTGAATCCCAAAAGACCATCAACAGCTGAAACTGTCACACACACAACACACCCAACCCAAGTTGCCCACCAACGGCTTTTAAATGGCAAGTGCACGCAAGAAGCCCAAGAAGATCAAACTAGAACACAAAAGGTAATAGCGGCGACCCCTTTGTTTCACTCGCCCCTTCAAACATGGACGAATTGGAATCCCAGTACTGCTAAACTTCAACAAGGGAAAGCAGTAGGCCTTGAAAAACATCTCAACTGAGTTCAGCTAAAAATTCGTCGCCCAGAGCAAAGAATTGCTTCCTTTATCTCTACCAATTGCTTGCCTTATTTCCACAGGTTCCCAAATATGGAGGAAAGCACATTTAATGGAACTCCTAAGCCTAGGGAAATCATCTAATCCCAAGAGCTACAGACCAATATCACTCCTCCGCCCTACTACAAGCTCTTTGAACGCTCCTGCTCAATCGTATTGCACCTGTAGGACGAACACCTCATACCAAACAAGCCGGTTTCCGGCCAGGCAATCAACAACAAGCCAAGACTTACTCAACCTAACTCAACACATTGATGATGGTTTCGAAAGGGTATGGTAACCTGAGCTTTGTTCGTCGACCTATCAGCAGCGCTACGATACACTGTTATCCACAGATGCCTACTCCTAAGATTCTGTAAGATTAACAAGGATATCCCTTGATTGAGCCTTATCCGAGGATTCCTTGCAAAACAGGATGTTCTTTGTTCTGCTAGTGAGCGATGAAGATCCATGGCGTAGGCTCAGATGGTCCTACACAAGGAGCGTGCCTTGCACCTCATCCTGTTCAACATCTATACCAAAACCACTAGGAGTGCAGAAACCTGTGGATCATTTATGCAGACGAAATTGGAATTAGCACCAAGGGGCCGACTTCACAGTTGTTGAAGAGAGACTCTCCACAGCGTTTGGGAATGAAATCACTCCTTATTATGAGGAAACCATCTACGTGGCAAATCCCTCTAAGACACATGTGGGTGCTTTACATCTACGCAACCGTGAAGTCAAACGTCAACTTACAAAGTTTAACTTGTTCTGGAACACCCCTGGAGCACTGTTATAACCCTGTCTACCTAGGGTTACCGTGGACCGCACTCTCTCCTATAAGACCCACACATCGAGAAGACGACGAGTAAAGTCGTTCACGCAATAGACATCTTGAACAAACTCCCTGGCACAAGATGTGGTTGCTCGCCCACATACCCTAAGATGCGGCACTTTCCCTGTGCTACTCATTTGCAGAGTATGCCTGCCGCCCTGTATGGGAAAGATCAACCCTTGCCAAGAAGCTTGTTCAGCGTTAAATGCCTCCTACCGGCTTATCACAGGATTCCTCCATCCAACACCACAGAAAACTTATACATCCTAGAATTGCTCCACCAGACATCCGTCGTACGTACGAGCATGCAAGAGTCTTAGCTGCTAAGTTATCTAATGTGAAGCACCCTATGTGCCTAGAACAGAAACCTGCTTGCCACCGCCTTAAATCCGAGAGAGTTTCGTAACAAAGTCCAACCGCTGAAACAGACAGTCCTCTAAGGAGGTCAAGAGAGTCCGCCTTGTGTAAAAAAGACTTGCCATCAACCAAGTACATCATTGGTATGACCTGGTGATCATCTCCACCTGGAGCTGACTCCTCATGGCTGAATGCATGCCGTAACAGATTGAGAACCAGAATTGGAAGATCTAAGGTTTCCTTGCAGAGGTGGGGCAACCTGGAAGCAGCATCAGACAACGACTGTGGGTTGTGGAACAGGCACCACAGACAATGGAACACTCGAACATCTCCTGGTCTGTGCCCACCTGGCGTGAGCAAACAAATGCACAAACAAGGACCTTGCGGAATTCAGTTAAGCAACAACGTTTTAACCCCTCTCTGGCTGGATCATATTTTGAGAACCACGGTTTGGGACACGATAAAAGTACGTGTTTCGTAGTTTGAAAAAGATATCATTAGGAGTTTTGATATTTTTTGCGTCTTTGAGGAAAAAGTTGTGATCGCTGTCATAAGAAATACAATTAATATTGTGGAAAAGCAAATACGATTGTGTCAAGATCGGTTTTATCCACTCCGTTATGCCCCAGGGAGGGGGGTTCCATGGACCCACCTCTGAGGGAACACCTTTCCCGAACGAAAATACACATGTAAGGTCATAAGACAACACCAATCAGCAATAAAAATGAAATTTATTATTTAGTCCTTCAAAATTTATAGGGCCACACATTGGACACAAACCACGAATTCCAACGAGCCTTCAACTTCCATCCAATCAAACTTTTTAAAATATGTTGATGTTGATGCAGTTTTAGCCAATCCTGTATTTTTTACGGGTTTTGCAAAATCACTTTTTTCCAATAGAGTTTATTAGACGGTAAACGGTTTAGCAGCGTCCACAATGAAATTGTTTCTTTTCAGACACATAACGGGTTAATCATTTTGGATGTTAGTAATTGTTTTACCTTAATGTATGTGTGCACATATACCGCCAAAAGAAATTTTGCCTATGGTGAATTTTTTTTCTCTGCGATTTTTAAAAATATTCTCAGACGTACTTTCGTTGTGTCCAAGGGGGGGGGGTCATGAGACCCCACTATGCACTCATAAGCGGCTTGACCGATTTTACTTTTTTGAGGTATGAAAAGAGCTAATGAAACGTCGACCATTTCAACAATTTCGCACGAAAAAATCCAACGCTTAAAGCGGCAGCGAGAAAAAAAAAAATTTTGACGGTTCCATAAGTGAAAAACCCCGGGTCACTTTGGCCCAAAATCTTGATTTTTGGCAAAAGTCCGTCATTTTTTCTTTCGGCCGGGGGAGTGGTGGGACGGGGGGGTGGGTGCAAAAAGAAAAAAATGGGCGCCTCCACTGAAATACAAAGAGATTCTATCTTTATCATGCTGAAGTAAAATTCGAGAGACCTTAACACTAGAAACGTCAACTACGGATTGTGTACCGTTAAAAGGTGTATTTTTACGGGTTTGAACTTGGTGAGTGGGCATGAACCACGTACTAACCAAGAATAATTTCACTAATATATGACTGACAGTACTTTGCAGGGACATGTACTTCGATGGGCACGCAAGTAGATGCTTACTGCAAACCGTGTCGGCCCTTGGGTTGGTGGTGGTACAAACCGATGATGATTTTTTAACTGGACCAGTGATGAGGAAAGCCTCTTCGATCATATCACTTAAGCACAACAATTCCTCTCAACAGAACCATTATATTCACTTTGAATATTCTCACCAACAGGCACGTTTCCTTGATGTCACCATCAAGAAAGCATAAGGCACCCTCTCCACGGATCTATACCACCCAATACTCACATTATCTCATTCCTTCCCTCGCCCACTGTAAGCCTGGCATTGCCTACAGTCCCAGCAATGGGCAGCTGTAACCCTTTGTGCATATGGTTCTAAGATTCTAGATTTCTATTAGGTTTTGGGTCATTTTGGAGCAATTCCCTGACTGTGGAGACGCAGAGCATCATTTCTCAGTGGATTGTGTCCTTCTATGACGGTTAATGACAAATTTTAGTGGGGGTGCCCCTCGAGAAAGTGTTGGCGGAAAGAGGAGGGAGAAAAAAATCCTAATAGCAGGGGTCAAAAAGCTTGGATTGGCTGTAAAAAGGTAACCAAGTGGTTCTCCCTTTTTACAGATTAAAAAAGGTATAGTTTTGTACTACCTACAATGCACGTTACTGAGTTATAATACAAAATTCCATCAATGTCAAAGTCCTCACCAAGGTTAAATCTTGCACCGATTTCTCTTTAAAATGGTCTCAATTTGTTAACCTTCCCACCGGGATTTGCAGCAACGAATGTAGTTGGCACTCTCATTTGTATTTGTTTATCGAGATAAATGACAACAACGTCAACCCATTGACGCTATTGGATCTCCGTAATTTTAAAAATATGTTCTATGGTGCAAAATGTTTTTGTTGTGAATCTCTGAGGAAAGATGAACAATTTGAGCCCATTTTAAAAGAATCGGAGCCATATTTAAAGATTTAACCTTTCGTGCGACCTTTGACATTTGACGATTTTTGTGTTTATCTCCTAACCATAAGTTTGTAAGTATACAAACTATACCTTTTTTTTAATCTTGTTAACGACCGTTGGTTGCCCTTTTACAGCAATCCAGCATTGTTCACTTTTGACCCCTTTATTGTGAAGTTTTCCCCTCCTGGATTCCGCACACTTTCTCGAGGGGCACACCCACTAATTTTGTTCATTAACCTTCATAGAAGACATCCCGAGAAACGATGCTCTACTCTCCACGGTCACCGGAATTTGCTCCAAATGACCCAACTATAATAACCCCATTCACAGAGAGGTCACAGCTCCAGCATATTTCACCAAGCCAGCCAGAGGGCCTACTCACTTACCCAGGACTAACAGCTGCTCTTAAAGAGAAACCCAGGAACTAATTACTACGACTCCCCAACTAGCACTCTGTGGTCGCATTTCATCCCAGTCCCCCCCCCTTCCTCCCTCGCCGCGTTATTGCGATAACCTAACCATCACATTTCTCCCACACATTAGATAGCCTTCGCCGTGCTGTTCCAGATAACTCCAACCTTTGCTTACAGACATCCCCGCAATCGTGGGACGTGACATGATTGTGAAAGCTCAGCCCTCCACCCCCCCACTATCTGATAACTTCTTCTCCTACAACCGTATGGTACTTTCAAGTTCACAGTTCGAGATGTATCGTTGTAAGGATTCTACACGACACCGACTCATTCCACCATGTCATGCACTGGTACCAACTACAAGACAGAGGCAACATCAATACCCAAGGAATTTTCCTTCGTACCCTCATCTTCGAAATGCGAAATGTGTAACTTTGAATAAAGAAGAAGAAAAACTAATCTCTTTCACGAAAAGAATACATCTTATAGACGATTGTTAACCCCAACTCATTCTAAAACATGACCAAATGTGGAATTGTGTGGATGGCTCGTGATAAGTTTCATTGTTTGTTCATTTCTTCGTTGGCCCCCACTATTTTGAAAGCTGGTGTCGGACTGATTTTCGCACTCTGGTGGATGAAGGAGTTAGACGGGGGGGAGGGGGGGGGCGAAATGGGAAGGCTTGACATTTGAAATGTTTTAAACAAATCATTGTCCGCACATGTAATTTCAAATGAAACTTAAGACTCAAATGCCTTCAACGCGTTCGTTTTCAGCTGTGACAGAAAAATAGTTTCTCAATGTTTACCCTTTACATTAAATCCCTAGCTAACGTAACATACATCTTGTCGATTTGCATCGGGTGTTGCCGTTTCAATTTACCGGCAGAAGGAATGTATAGTCAACCCATTGCCCTCCATTGGACTTTTTATCCAGTAAATCGTCACCAATTTGTGCTGTTAAGTTCTTTGGGTTCTGGATTAAGTTTGGCCCATTGTAGAGGAAGAGTGTTACTCAATACTCAGTAAATATAACCATGGCATATCTTTGGAGATGGTGTCTTAGTGGTTTTAATGAGATCTATTAGTTCGATAGAAACTTGGAGAGAAGCGTCAAAGTGGGTACCAATTCAATTTTCCTAGCTAAAACTTACAGACCATGGTGTTTAGTGAAAGAATCCACGTTTGGCACCCGTGGACAATTTTAATTACTAAGGCCGCAAGTCACAGGGATTAAATTTCTCAAATGCATCAATAAAGTTATGAAATGTTCAAAAGATTTCCTCCAGTCCAAAATCAATTTGTTCTTCTATCGTTAGGAGCCTGTCTTACAAGGTAGGTCAAGGGACAACAAAATGTGTACGAGTTCAATTTAATACGAATAGCCTCATTATTCATCTTAACGGTATCGTTTTGCTATATATCCCAGAGTACATATTATGTCTGTACACATTGTTTAATTAGCCATTCCTTAGGGACCGAAACCATTGATGTTGTTTTACTCCTATGGAATTCAGAAGAATTTCATAATAAATGCGAAAAATGCGATGCGCAAGAGACTCGCCGTGAGAGTGCGCGATACCACATCATCGTCTTATGGGCACTGTAGGAAATAAAAAATAAATCGCAACGTCTTGATGAAAGGCCTAGGCTTGGCCCACCACACGCCCATATCACTGTGAACTCTTTTTTCTTCCCCCGAGTCCCTCTTTAAACTAGAGAACCTGGTCCATTACTTTCTCAGCAATAAATTGCAATTAGTACGAACGTCTGTCATGGCCTTCCGCCTATACTGACTTGTAATGAAAAGGATGATCTAAGTATTTAGTCAAAAGTTCCGGTTGTCTCAACGGTGTTAATAGGTTACATTTTCTAATTAAGGAGCTCACGTATGAGTAAAGGAAATGCTGCCAATTCCAGAATAAGTAGAATGAAGTATTGACTGTGCCATGCCATCCGAGGGTAAATTTACAAAACAGACGCTTCTGGGTACATTGATTTGCATAACTCATTAGACTTTGGCTAAAACTTCTGAACTATTTATTTTCCAGTGAACTTAATAAAGTACCCTTTCAATTTGTTTGACTGCTTCGCCATTCGTGTACTTTTACGTGAAATGTGAAATCCGTTTGCTTGATATGCGAGATTCCATGGCAAAAATAATTTCTCATTCCACTGAATAAGTATCACTCCCTCGCGGATGCAACCATATCTACCTTTTTATTATAACCGGAGATATTACTTGTACGTGAATTTTTTTTTTAATGTCGCGATCGAAAGCGAAGAGTTTTCCCTACATACACGTTTTTATTTGGTATCAGGTACATTTTTTTTGTGAGCTTTACACTTAGCTGCATGGAGGAGGGGGGGGTCCTAGGTCCTTTTTTGCATATCTTTGTTTATACTTTTTTTGGTATTTTGTCTAACTTTTAGTGCGCTTGCATTGGGCAAAACAGTGAAATCCCTCGCGTCGTTTTGCGTTAATTTGCACGGAAGTGCCGAGGTCAAAAATGAAAAATCTTAAAGAGTTGTACTGTATTCCTGATTTTCATTTTGCATACACCTAGTGACATAAACAAAGTAAATTAATAAAAAAATGTTCGTGTGGGAAAGTTATAGTAGGAGGGCCAGTGGTGTCCTATCATATAGCGGTGTGTTCGGCTGTAGACTGGGGTACGGCTATGTTAAGGGGGTTATACAAGTGGTTAACCCTAAATCTGGTAAATGGCATGCGCAGGTGGTCGGGTTATTTGTGTGGTGGCGTGGTGCGGATATGTGGTAATTATAGTTCATTCTTCACCCAATTAATGCAATCAGCACAAGTCTAAGTGAAAATCAATTCCGTAGAAAATGCAGAAACGAATTAGTTGTCTTTTTGCGGCACATTTTGACGCAAAATGGAAAATCAATGTTTTGCCCCTAGTTTCTTACTGAACAGTTTACGTTCATTTTTTATTTCTTTATTTTTGTGTCGTTAAAGCCGTCTAACATGTGGTGGATTCCATCTTAAAAATCCTTCGGAAAGTGGTTTAAGAGGGGCCCTATCTAGAACCCCCCCCTTCACTAACGGACGTATTCTATATTTTCTAAAATATCTGTAGCAGCATTGGCAATAATTTTTTCAACTCGGTTTTCATTAGTCGGTCTTCTCAGGACTACTTTTGCATACATTTTACAACGCAATGTCACACACGTTCCGACGAAAATGTCAACAACGTTCCCAATATTTAAAAAAAATAAATCCCTAATATCACTATGATTTAGTTGGGTTGATTTTTTTTTAATATTAATGATGCTAATATATGATTAGTCTTTATATATGGGAATTTGGCTTAATAATACCTCTTTTTTCATATAATATCCCTAAAAAATATCAGAGAAATTGAAAATCGAAATGGGGCACGATAAAACAATTTTGTCTGATCACCCCGTTACACCGAATTCTACCTTATGTGGTGAGGAACCAATGCCCTTTTAAAAACGGAAACCATACTGTGAGATTGAAACTAAAAAAATACACTGGTTTATAGAATAAAATAATTAGTTAGCTATGTTCTGAAAAGTTATGGGGTCTCAAAAGTCAGAAAAAGGCCATTTTTATGTCAGCACACGTGACCGAAAAATGACCCAGTAACACTTATCTCCTATGCTTCGAAGTTCGTGTGACGAAAACCATCAGCGCGCCGTGCCAAAAGAGCTAGTTCATCGCGTCACTTTTATACAAGCCGGTTCTTAGATATACACAACTGATTTTCGCACTTTCCAACACCTCACTGGCAGCCATGGTGTGCATCCTGCTTGAATTTCACCCAAATATGCAGATTAAGTGTAGCTTAGCTTTTGATTATCTTCATCAAGCGTGGTAACCAGACTACAAAAGATTTGGGTATGTTTTGGGTTGGAGGCCCCCAAATGGCGGATCCATTCTGACCATCCTTTGGCTGGTCGGATTTGTCTATAATATCTGGGGCAATGTGCCTTGTGTTTCGTAAAAGCCGCATCAGGTTTTGTTTTGATCTCGATTTTGCAGAGCATAAATACAACGGTATTTTCAGTTTTAAAAAACTTAAGATTGTATTTCCATTCTTTATAGGTCGTTTGGCCAAAATGTTCTTATAAATATCTCTAGAACCGATATAAGATCTTTTAATGGAATTCTTTGGTGGAAGCGTGGTGGCATATTTGTGCGTTTAGGGCAAAATGTGTAGAACGGTCCTATGTATTAAAAAGAAAATGACATGAGCTCAATTTACTTCAGTGAACCCTAACTTGCCGCTCCCCGATATTTTAAACGAGTTGTCAGCGAAAATCTGGTTAATTTTCACTACCTTGACTGTTTCTCGAACAAATATTAAGTTTAAACGTGCCAAGTGCTCGCTAAGTACCTAACAAGCACACCTAATTTGCAATGATTTCACGCTACTACGCACTGATGACACATTCTGAAAAGCGAGGATAATTGCAATGTTCACACACAGGAACTCATGAGTTTCGCCAACTTTATGTGTACAAGAGGTTTTTACAACAGATGACGGCAGAGTTTTAAAGGGACATAATGGCATGAAAAAAAATTGACATAATGAAAAAACCCTTACTGAAATCACTTCCACGAGTTTGAAAACAATTTGGATGTTTACATTCTGTAAAAACAGTAAAAACAGGAAGAGTTCCGGGGGGGGGGGGTGGCAGTTTGTGGCAATTTCTGGAACAGAAAAGCAAGGTGTTCACATCCCTGACAGAATTTACAGTGTATCTAGCATGTTTTGCAACACAATTCAAAAGCATTCAGACAGGTGTGGCAGGAGATATAGTCCTCCGGGCTCACAGTCCGGGAACAATGGTGAACAATAGGGCAATCGATTCAGTTGACTCTTCACGCAACATTAGTTTCACGCTTTATTCCGTTGTCGTCTATGCAGCCCGGACGATGGTCCCTGCCGGACCATATCTCCTTTCACACCGGTGTGAAAGTAATCATAGTCCGGCAGGACAACAAGCCTAAAGCACAATGCCTGAATCCCGGTGTGGCAGGAGATATTGTCCTCCGGGCTCACAGTCCGGGAACAATGGTGAACAATAGGGCAATCGATTCAGTTGACTCTGCACGCAACATTAGTTCCACGCTTTATTCCGTTGTCGTCTATGGAGCCCGGACTATGAATCCTGCCGGACCATATCTCCTTTCACACCGGTCTGAATGCTTTTGTGTCGCAAAACATACTAGATACACTGTAAATTCTGTCAGGGATGTGAACACCTTGCTTTTCTGTTCCAGAAATTGCCACAAACTGCCAACCCCCCGGAACTCTTCCTGTTTTTACTGTTTTTACAGAATGTAAACATCCAAATTGTTTTCAAACTCGTGGAAGTGATTTCAGTAAGGGTTTTTTCATTATGTCAATTTTTTTTCATGCCATTATCCAAATTGTTTTCAAACTCGTGGAAGTGATTTCAGTATAGGTCCTTTTCATTATGTCAATTTTTTTTCATGCCATTATGTCCCTTAGCTTGGAACCGCAAAACCAAGAATTTCGAATTACGTTTGTTCGGCCGTTGGGTGGGTTAACAGTTCTCTGCAGAATATTCCAAGTCTCAAAATCATGGCGAGTAAAAATTAAAATCAGCAATATTAAAATAATATCATCATATAACCTTTTGTACCCATAAAATACTTACTTTCCCCTATTCAGACTTCTCCAACATATGGTAAACGCTCTTTTGCTGCTGCAGCACCAGCATTATGGAATGAATTGCCCATGCACATTAAATCTGCGAATTCCGTGGATTGTTTTAAATCATTAGTGAAAATTATTTGTTTACATTGTAGGTTTTAACCAGTCATTTTGATGTATCTTTATTAAGTGTCGTGACTACTTTTAATTTGTTGTATGGAAATATGATCAGCATTGTAACATATAGGCTGTTTTTTTAAAATAGGTCTTGTATATTAAATGTTTTTGAAATATATTTAGAAGTACATTGCGGTCTAACATTATTAACATAATACTGATTATTAGTAAAATTGTTGCAATAACTCAGACCTTAAAGTGGGTGACCCGATCGACAACCTCGTCCCTACCGCCACTTTAATCCACATTAATTGACACACACCACACACACACACACACACACACACACACACACACACACACCCCTACTTACACCACATACAATTCTAGGAGTTGCAATTCTAGGAGTTCTAACACACCTCACATTACATACAAAACTAGGAGTTTTCACACACACACAGTTCTTTTACGGAATAAACTGCAATATCATATATTGCAGTTTATTCCGTAAAGAACTCTTTTTTTATTTTACTCTTTTTTACTTTATTTTACCCCATAATTTCCCTCATTCTTCAAGCCCTGCCCTTTTTACGGGGCTATCGGTCTCCGACGCAAGACAGATAAGAAAAATATTAGTTCACACAGTAAAAAAACAATTCACACAGTAAAAAATGCAATGTAGCTGTTGTCGGTATGTGTTTGTGTGGGCCAAGTTTTACGCAATATATTACGCATTTATATTTTCTGTACCTAAAAAACGCATATTATACGCTTTTATATTTTCTGTACCTTAACGCATATATTACGCATTTTATGTTTTCTGTACATAAATTAAACGGAGAGATATTACAACACAGCGACTTATGGGGTACAATGAGGTTTTTGCTCACAACATTCAAACGCGCCATCAGAATCAACTTTTTTTTTTAAAATAGCCTTTTCTCGATGATACTTAAAATATTTGTTTCCAAGGATTCTAAGTGCTAGGATCATGAGTATTACGATTTAAAAAGAACAACTTGTGATATAATTTGTGACTAAAGTTGATAATGAAGTTTGTCAAAAATAACTTGCATTTGTATTGCTTTTGGTAGTTTGAATTGGCACGGCGTACCTTTTACTTAGTAATCGATGGCCACTAATTAATTGAAAGCCTTTTTGATTATAAAACGGGCGGCAACGTTGTTAATATTCTTTTATCTGGAAAGCGTGGATTGACTTCATTGATTGAACAATATGATATATAGATCTTTGACCATGACATTGACATGACACAAAAACCCGCACGTTCCAAGAAGGTTAGATTTTTCCAACCGTCAAGGACTGACCGCCTCCCTGTACATACTTGGGAGGTTCGACTGTCGTTCGGAGGTTTCATGTTGAATGTTCTGTTGTATAGCCAATGCAATCGCCATATCTTGTAGATGTAACTCGTATCTTTAATCACGTTAATTGTTATTATTCATGCACAAAAACAAGGATAAACGATATCGTAAAAAATTACATAGATCCATGTCATAACAATATTTTGATAACAGTGACACCTAGCTGTATACTTTGGGCTAAAGGAAGTCATTTATTAACTATTTATGGTTAGAAAACATACTTCAAATTCACAAATGGTGGCTAATATATAGCTTCCGTAAGCACTTGAAATTGCTTAATATGGTGATTTTTCATACACCTATTTCTATGTTATACACATTAGGAAATTTTGTAATTTTATAAACATTTTACAAAAAAAATTATAATTTTGGACACTTGAAACTCATATCTACTATTTTGCTTTGTTTACATGTTTCAAATCCAAGATGGTGTCAAAATGACAACTACGTATAAACACTATCAATAGCCAAAACTGGCGATTTTTCATAATACCTATGTATAATTATGCTATATGTATCAGGAAATTTGAATGAAAATACAAATGAAGCAACTACGTATGAGAAGCTCTTGTTTATTACTTTTGTTTTTACACCCTTCAAACCCAATATGGCGGCTAATAATGACTTTGTAAGCACTATATAGGCCCTCAGCTAGCAAGGTTTTATTGCCCCGTCTTAGGTCAGATGGTTGAGAAGATTATTCTTATCCAAAATTTTCCGCTGAATCCGAAAATCGAAGTCTTGCATGCAGCAGCCGCTGAGTTGTGGGTGAAAAATTGACTTTTTTACTATTTCAGTCACATTTTTGAAGAAATCACCTTTATTTTACATCCCAGGAGAATGATTTTTGTATCAAATGAAAGCACAAATTGTACTCTATGTAGCCAAATAAACCATATATCACTTTATGTGATTTTGGTAGCTGAAAAGGATGCAAAAATCCTAATTTTGGGCAAAAAGTGCAATTTTGGCACTTTTTCAATTAACACCCCAAAATTTCACATAATGTGATTAAAACTGAAATATATGGATTCAGATAGAATCTTTGGATGCATTTCTTAATTTTTATCATCATATAAATGAGACAGATGGCGATAATTACCATTTGCCTTTACAAACAAAATGGGTCAGAAGATCAAAATTGCAATTTTCTTAAAATATCCCCCAAAACGAACATTAACACATAGAGTGAGTCAAAAGAAACTGGATCCTGATTTTACTCGCCATTTTGCATCTTTAAGTGGCATATATCTCAACATGTGTGATCAACAGAATGTTCATTTTCTTAGATTTAATTTAATACGAAGATCATTTCCGTCGGTTTAGTATTCGCAGAGCTTTACTCTTTTGAATACAGTAGTCGGTTTTGCGACCTGTCCATGGATTCACATTGGATGCAAATTTATAAGAACATCTGCAGAATTATTTGAGTGTGTGTGTGCTTTAAATTTGTTTTTCTTTGTATATGTTTTTATTTATCAAAGACATTTATCGAAGAAAAAAGACAAGAACAAACCCATTTTCAAACAGCACACACCTCTCTCACATCCATCTTGATGTCACCATGGCATTATAAACAAAATGTACACAATGACCATCAACAAAGATCAATGAGGCTTCGAGGTCAATAGTCCCTTGAAATGCTGCTCTAGTTTTCTTTACTTTCAGTAATTTCATATTCAATTTTTTGTTTTAATTTGAGCAAATTGAAAAGGCGACGAAACTGGGGTTATTTTGATGAAATCTGCACTTGTAAATATAAAATTTCGGCATAAAAACAAAATGAAAAAGGGGAATTAATACAAGTGTCATGCTTGGAGGTGTCTGTTTTTTTTTTCATATCAAATATTCTCGCAAACTTAGAAAATGCAAAAGACTCCTTAGTGATATTATTGATATAAAACACTTCCAGTGGAGACATCTTGGTACATTCACAGAATCAAAATAACATTGTAACATTGATTTTGGCAACCCATTACAGAAGTAACAGTTGGATAAGGGAAAGTTAGGTTTCCTAACTGGTTTTATTGGACAAGCAATGGATATCCTAGTGCCACTCCATCTGGACATGGACATCCAACTGAAACTCTATCTGGATGTCCTACTCTATCTGGCTCCCCATGTTTGGCACCCTTGTTTGGCGCCCTCAGTTGGCCTATTTGGATTAGGCTGCACATTTCTCAGCCTGTGGTCACCATAGCTGCAAATGCTTCCCACCCACCACCTCCCTGGTTGCAAATATTTCTTCATCTTCTCTCCCTTTGGGAAAGCATTGCTTAGGGGGCGAGCGGGTCAGCGCTAGGTGCCTTCTCTTAGACCCCTTCTCGCTTCCCACCTGGTTGGGTTTGGAAGTCGTTCTGCTCCGCTTCAATTGCCATTGTTGCGTCAGATTCCCAACCAGGGTTGAGGCAGTTGCTTTCCCCGTTCGGGCAAATTGGTTCTCCTATCTCGCCTGCACTTGGTGCTGGAGAGATTTGGGGGTTGGTTTGGGGGTATTACGTATTCCCTCTTCATTCACGATAGACAATGCGCAGAACAATAAACAACCTTTCCGATCTTGTGAAGGAATTTGTTGTGCAAATTGACCCGTGGAAAAGCTTAAAATAAACAGATCTTGATTGGGTCTGATTGGTACATTTGAAGTTACTATTATGAACCAAATTCCAGTCAGGTTCTTCCAAAATATCTAAAAAATCAATCAATTTATTTTTAACTTCAACAGAATTGAATAGACATATTTTGGAACTTTTTCTGCCACCACGAGGGAAGCAGAAATAGTATTAAACACACTATCTTGAATATCATTGTGGTTTGGAAACAAATCCCAACTAATACCATTCATTAAAGAATTGCTTTTTTTTTCTTTTAGAGATGGGAGTATCAAATTCAATAACAAAATTTCAGCAGTTTTGACAAAACTATTACCTAAATAAATATCTTTTCATCCCATATCGGGTAATAGAATAACCTTTTTTGTTTTCAGCTGAACATTTTTATCCCGAAGATAAAAATAACACTATCGTTAGTGAAAAAAAAAAAAAAAAAAAACAATAGTCCCTTGAAATGCTGCTCTAGTTTTCTTTACTTTCAGTAATTTCATATTCAATTTTTTGTTTTAATTTGAGCAAATTGAAAAGGCGACGAAACTGGGGTTATTTTGATGAAATCTGCACTTGTAAATATAAAATTTCGGCATAAAAAGGGGAATTAATACAAGTGTCATGCTTGGAGGTGTCTGTTTTTTTTTCATATCAAACATTCTCGCAAACTTAGAAAATGCAAAAGACTCCTTAGTGATATTATTGATATAAAACACTTCCAGTGGAGACATCTTGGTACATTCACAGAATCAGAATAACATTGTAACATTGATTTTGGCAACTCATTACAGAAGTAACAGTTGGATAAACAACCTTTCCGATCTTGTGAAGGAATTTGTTGTGCAAATTGACCCGTGGAAAAGCTTAAAATAAACAGATCTTGACTGGGTCTGATTGGTACATTTGAAGTTACTATTATGAACCAAATTCCAGTGAGGTTCTTCCAAAATATCTAAAAAATCAATCAATTTATTTTTAACTTCAACAGAATTGAATAGACATATTTTGGAACTTTTTCTGCCATCACGAGGGAAGCAGAAATAGTATTAAACACACTATCTTGAATATCATTGTGGTTTGGAAACAAATCCCAACTAATACCATTCATTAAAGAATTGCTTTTTTTTCTTTTAGAGATGGGAGTATCAAATTCAATAACAACATTTCAGCAGTTTTGACAAAACTATTACCTATATAAATATCTTTTCATCCCATATCGGGTAATAGAATAACCTTTTTTGTTTTCAGCTGAACATTTTTATCCCGAAGATAAAAATAACACTATCGTTAGTGTTTGTTTCTGTATAAATATTACAGTTTAATGCTTTCACTTGATTGACAAATGGATATATAAAACAGAATCTGGATTCCAATCCGGATGAAAATGTTCCAAAACAAATCAAGGGATTTCCAAAAATGAGAGTAGTCGGGGTCCATCACCTGTTTATCCCATGAATGTTTTAAAGCCCGGAAAAAAAAACAGAAGTTGATCAATCATTCGAAGACCACCACCATCATCATAATCATTGCAAATGACATCCCACTTAACTCTGTCATTGCCACAATTTCAAATAAATTTATAAAAAATACCCTTTATCTTCTTGAAAACATATTTGGAAATGTTACCACACAGAACAGATAAAAACATGCAAAAGTTGCGGCACCAACAACGACTTAATCACAGTAACTTTACCCCAAAGCGATACATTTTTATTTCTCCAACAGTTAAGGGTATTCTCAATTTGATGAAGTTTGGGAATTAAATTGAGGTCAAAAAGAGCATTAGTATCAAGAAATGAATTTCCAAAACTTCAAAAGTGTTTGATCTCCATTTCAGTCAGACCTGCTTCTTCAAATGGATGAAAATCGGACCCTGCCAATGCGAATGGCCTCAGATTTTGAAGGTTAATCATTCAATTGATAAAGTAAATTTATCAAGTGTATTGAAAAGGGCTTTGAAAGATTCCAAATTCCAATGTAGGAAACATATTGTATCATCTGCCAACAAACTATAATTTTCTTTTCAAAGTTACCAACCTTAAACCCTTTAATTTTATCATTACTGTGAATAGCCAAAGTTTCAATGGCAAAAAGGAACAGACAAAAAAGGGCAGCCTTTGAAAATTGCATGTGGCATGTCGATAGGTCTACTAAGAAACTTATTATTAACTCCTCCTGATGTTCGAAAATGTTTTGAACCACTGAGTAAAATTGTCACCTAAATTGAAACGACTTAAGACATCAAAGAAAAAATTATGCTCAACATTGTCAAAGCCCTTTTCAATATCTAACAAAACCATGGACCCTGGAATACCCTTTATATCAGCATATGCAATGAGATCAACCAATACTGCGCTCTTCCATAAAACCATTTGGTCTTCATGAATAATATCATTTTAGTTTAAGATATTGAGCCATTATTTTATAATAAATTTATAGTCTGTTGTCAAGGGAGAAATAGGGTGATAATTTTAACATAAGTAAGGTCACGACCCCTTTTTTGGGTAGCAACGTGATCACGCCATTTTTAGAGGGGGTGGAATTCCTTGCTCAAAAGAAGATATTATTAAGTCAGCTATATCATAAAAACAATGTAAAATTCAACTTGAAGGCCCTCCAAACCACAAGATTTATTGTGTCACATTAATTTCACATTCAAAAGTATCTCTGCCTTTGAAATAAGCCTATTCAAAATCATCTTACTTTCTTCTGAAAGCTGTGGGGTATCAAGCTAATCAAAAAAAGAGCATGCAGACTGCTTTGAAGCCATTGTATAAAATGTGAAGAATAAAGATTATCATAAAAACTGTGCAGTTTCTTTAAAATCAGTTTGAAGGGGGCCATTATCCTGAAAAAGAATCATATGACTGTCTTTTCAGAGGAGCACCTCAAAAATATTTAGTACTCTTTTCACCCTGCTTTGTCCATGCACTTTATTCTTGATCTGACAACCAGACCAGCACTATCTGTTTGTATTATACATTTTATAGTACTGCACTCTTTCGTCTGTAAAACAATTTTGTATTTTTTAAAGGGTGACTCAGAGATTTTTAAATATATTTTTTGTGTGTATTAAGAGTGGCGTATTTTTGGGGTGCTATCGGGGCTCACGCCCCGGGGGTTCATGCCAAAACATGCACAATCAGCCTATTTTCGGCTATTAAAGGTCCTTCCGCCCTCGGGGTCCCCCTCTAAAACCAAGGTCTGGATACGCCAGGGATTATTAAACTAAAATAGTCACCTAAAATGATCAATTCAAACGTTTGAGATGAATCAGATTATTCGTTTTGACGTAGGATACTGCGTATAAATTATATAATTATTACAAAGTTGTGATTTTCTGTATGAATAACATCAGTTTGAGCTTAGCTATTTCACACAGTGATAAGTAATTATTTGAACAAGCATTATGTATATCGAAAACAGGATTGTTTTTTAGAAAATTAAGGGCGCCATCCTCGGGAAATCTCGGATCTGAGCAAAACCAACTCTTAAGAAACTGATATTGTGATCATTACTACTGTAATAGGTTAGCTTACCCTCCATACTGGAAACAAATCAAAGACAAGTTATCGTAAATATTCAGTTACTGTTTTTTAATTTTATGTTTTAGCGGGCAGCAGAAGGAAACAATTATTTGATATGGGAACTGTCAAAAATCCTTAGTTCGCACTAATTAGTCTCTTTGGAATATAGTAAGACAACAGAAAGGTGATGGAATGGAATATATATATACATCCCAACTATGTGGTATCAACGCAATTCTTTTTGTTTTGTTTATTTTGTTTTGTTTTTAAAATTAACTTTATTTTACTGGAACAATCATTCAAAACAGTGAGGTTTAGGCTGAGCTACAGTATTTCGAATGAAGTAGGCGGTTTTGCGATCTGTCAATGGATTCTTATTTAAATGCAGAATGCTTATGTTAATATAAGTACTGTGTTAATGGTGTAAAAGCCTGTGATAATAGCAAGAATTATTCAAAATACCTTTTAAGGATGTGACATGTTTGGTCCAAAGCATTTCCTTATATCGAAAGGTTTTCTCTTCATATGGAATATGTTCATTAACTTATGCTTAAGACTGATATCAAGTTACGTTACTTTTGAGATTATTTTCTTGGATGACGATGGTGTAGAAAGTTAGCAAGAAGGTCATCCATGAAAAATTTTGATTGCTTTTGTTGGTAAACCCCCATCAAATTTATTCTGCATTCAGAATTCATATAGATTTTAATGTGACTCCATGGACAGGTCGCAAAACCGATTGCTTGGTTAAAAAGAGTAAAGCTTGGTGAATACTTAACCGATAAGAATGATGTTTGTTGTAAATTAAATAAGAAAATTAGCATTCTGATCACATATGTTGAGATATTATACCGCTTAAAGAGGCAAAATGGAGAGTAAAATCAGGGCCCAGTTTCTTTTGACTCCCTCTATATGTAAATTGTCATTTTAGGGAATTTTAATCTTCTGACACATTTTGTTTGTAAAGACAAATGGCAAATGCCGCCATCTGTCTCATTTAGGCAAAAAAAAAATTGTTTGATTGTCCTCATCCGACCCACCCTAATTTTGGAAATCAGAAAAAAGTTTTTTTCCTTTTACTGTGCAAAAGAATACCGACCCTAAAAAAAAATTCCTAAAAAGTTTTTTTTTTCAATTTTAACTTTCTGAAAGGTAAAAAAGATGTTTAAACAGTTTCTTAGCATGTTAGTTGGGTTTCATAATGTACAAAGATGCATTTTTGAGTAAGAATCAACTTGATTTTTAGTGTTTGATTAACTTATTAATACAAACAAACATGTTTCCATACAGTTTGCTATTGACATTAAAAAAAAAAAATTCCGACCGACCGACCCAACTCTAAAAAGTCATCTATGGACAAACAATTTTTTTTTTGCCTTATGTGATGATAAAAAGTATGAAATGAGTCCATAGATTCTATCTGAATCACTTTTTTCCAGTTTTAATCAAAAATATGTGGAGTTTTGAGGTGTTAATTGAAAAAATGCCAAAAATGCACTTTTTTGTCCAAAATTACGAATTTATCGTCCTTTTCAGCTAACAAAATAACATAAAGTGATATATGGTTTATTTGGCTACATAGAGTACAATTTTTGCTGTCATTTGATACAAAAATCATTCTCCTAGGATGTAAAATAAAGGTTTTATGACAAAAACATGATTTTGAGGTGATTTCTTCAAAAATGTGACTGAAATAGTAAAAAAGTCAATTTTTCACCCACAACCCGGCGGCTGCTGCATGCAAGACTTCGATTTTCGGATTCAGCGGAAAATTTTGGATAAGAATAATCTTATCAACCTTCTGACCTCCGACAGGGCATTAAAACCTTCCTAGCTGAGGGCCTAATCCAAAACTAGCTATTTTTTCATATATACCTACATAATGTTATACACATGAGAAGTTTGAATGAAAATACGAATGAAACCGTAAGGACTGACTCTAAAATTGTGTATATTTTTCATAAAGCCACATGATCCATGTTATTATACTCTCTAAATGTAAACGAGTGAAAATTTCACTCCCAAAAGAGTGAAAATCTTGTAAACCACTCTAAAATGAGTGGTTTGTACTTAAAACGAGTACACAGAAAGAGTAAAAATCGCTCCAAAAAGAGTGGATTTCCACTCGTTTGAGGAGTTGAACGAAGGACAACATTTTGAGGAGTTAAACGACAACACGAAAATGAGTGGAAATCCACTCATTTTGGAGTGGTTTACAAGAGTTTCACTCTTTTTGGGAGTGAAATTTTCACTTGTTTGCAATTTAGGAAAGGTAATTTTGTAATCAAAACAAAAATAAACAATGTTTTTGCACACAAGGAACTCATATTATTTTTGCTTTGGTAACATAGTTCAAATCCAAGATGTCGGCTAATATGCCATTGTAAAATTCACTATACATCATCCTTCACTGGTGATCTTCATATCACATAATGTTTAGGCACGTAGGAAATTCTAATAAAACTATAAATGAAGCAACTCTATATAATATATTTTTATTATAAATGTTTAACATGCTTCAAATCCAAGATGGTGACAAAGACGACTGCGTACAAGCATAATCATAATACCAATAAAAAACTATAAGTGAAGCAACTCTATATAATATATTTTTATTATAAATGTTTAACATGCTTCAAATCCAAGATGGTGACAAATGACGACTGCGTACAAGCATTATACGCATCAGGAAATTTTAATGAAAATATAATGAAGCAAAACTGGACATATACTTTTGAACATGAGAAACCATAGCTACCATTTTTAACAATTTTTAAAATCTCCCTTCAAGGGCAAGTATTTGGCAATTTTTCATAAAAATACCTAAATAATCTTGTATGCATTAGTATAGAAGCACTAGTACATATTTTTGGACAACTGTACATATGATATAAGTTTTCATTAACATGCTTCAAATCCAAGATGGTCACTAATATGCCATTGTCACCATCAATATCCAACAGGGGAGGTTTTTTCCTGAACATAATATAAATAAAGCAACTTATTAAACTTTTGGACCACATAACACTCCTTTTCTTATCATGCACGTTTTTAAAACTAAACCGTGTAAAAAAAAAACAGGGCATTTTGATGCAGCTGGGACTCACTGCATACAGAACGTAACATACCGTGAGCGTAAAAATACGAAACCATTGCAGGGAACGTAAAATAACGGCTAAAATCTCAGCTTCAACGTTATTTTGGTTTTGACTTGTTTAAACAATATGAAGAATTAAAACGTTATTACCAAATCTTGACCAAATTTTCACGTTGTAGCTATGGCATCATACAAAAGTGTATTTAACGTTACCACGTGGTGTAAAAAGTTATGTTTCAGGCAACAATTTTGAGGAAAAAAGCAAAAAGGGAAAAATACACATTCGTTTTATATGGTGATGTACACATTCTAATGTCACAATTACTTAATCATTCATATAAATAACTATAACTTAATACAGGTATCTATATAGTCGAACCAGGGTCTTAAGATGTATATAATATATATATATGTGTGTTGGTGTTTGTGTGTGTGTGTGTGTGTGGGTAAAAAAAATAAAAAAAATATACAAATTAAATTAATACAAAAAGAGAGGAGGGAGGAAAAGTTTTTAAACTATTTTTTAAAATGATAGGGCAAGAGTTTGCAGTTTTAATGACATTTTACTTACGACGTTATTTAACACATTTTTAGGGTAAAAACTATTTTCATAGTTCGTATTCTTACATTAAAAAACAACAAAGTTACAAACGAACAAGTAATAGAAGGAAAATATAATCAACGGTCAGCGGATAAATACTACCTTTTTTCAAAATGTGTAGTGTTATTTTGAGCCAATGTTTACAATTTTTCTGCTACCAAATGTAATTTGTTAGGTGGGATAGGTAATAAGCGTGAAGATTATTGAAAAGTTGGGGTTTACCGTAATTTAAAAGGTAAGGTGGTATAAAATTAGGAAATTTTTAACAGTGTGGTAAGTTTTGTGAAGATTAATAGCCAAAAAAAACTGCACCAATATTTCACATGTGAGTGAGTGACAGTGAGTGAGTATAAAATTTAAACGACAACTCAACGCAATGTTCATATGGTGTCATTACGATAAAAATATTAAATATCAATATACGACGCAAGATTAAATCTTCATTTCAATAAATTCAAATTACAATTATAAAAAGATACACATCATACACTGATGAACCAGATCATCACCCATCCATGTATCAAACAATATAAAGCAATTGATTGCAACAATACACATAGAAAACACGCATCTACAAAAAAAAAACAGCTTCAAAAGATATACTGATAAATTCATAATTATAATTATACACATCATACACTGATGACAAAGTTCATCACCCATCCATGTATCAAACAAGATAAAGCAATTGATTGCAACAATACACGTAGAAAACACGCATCTACAAAAAACAGCTTCAAAAGATATACTGATGAAATCATAATACACATCATACACTGATGACAAAGTTCATCACCCATCCATTTTCACACCCCTTTCATGGCCCCCAGCTTGAATTTCAAGGTTACATAGGTGTAAATTTTTTTAAATGTTCCGATTGTGTTGAAAAGCACACCATGATGTCGGCCTGGTTACAAGGATTCCAAAAATGTATAGTTTTGTACTACCTGTGACTTATAGTTTAGGATTTATGGGGTAAAAGCTGCAAAAATGGTAAAAAAGTCAATTTTGGTTTGTACAGGGGTCAAAAATTAAAAGTTGCTCCAATTTTTGTAAAATGTGGTTCAAGTTGTTGGTTTAGCTAATAGAATGAAATATAGGAATAGTTTTGACTATCTTACGTGTCTGGTTATTAACCAAAATGGCGAATAAAGTCAACAGCTATTGGCAGCTATTGGATTGCCGACCACTTTCCAACTGCACACAACTACTCATGATGCGCGCCAATTCATCGGCTGCCGCTTCCAAATTGCTCGTGTTCATGCCGACCTTCCCGATTCAATAATCCGCTACGTTTTTTAGGCTGCGAGAAAAGAAAGAAATCGTGGCGCCACGTGCTCCCGACCACGGACGACTGCAGAAAACTGTACAGGACAGTTCCAGACCTTGCCAAAACTACACATGAAAAAAGGAACATTTCTCACGATTTTCGAAAAATGGCCGATCGGCACCAGACTTGAGCAGTCTAGAAGTGGTTTTCTAGCAAATAATCGGTAAGACTGCAGAAGACTGTACAGGACATTCCCAGACCTTGCCAAACTAAACATGAAAAAGAAAAACTGCTCACGATTTTCGAAAAATGGCCAATCGGCACCAGTCTTGTGAAGTCTGGAAGTGGCTTTCTAGCAAAAAAAAAAATCGGCTGTGTGACTGAGCCTTAAGGACCAGTAACGGAAAAGATAATTTGAAAAACCCGTCACGACTATTTCTCGCAGCCTAAAAAAATTGTGGCGGTTTTTTGTTAATCATGAAGGTCGGCATGGACACAAGAGTGATAGTGATAGTTGATGAGTTGGCGCGCATCATGAGTGGTTGTGTGCAGTTGGAATGAGTCTACTCCAAGCGAGTGAAAAAATGCAAGCCAACAGGACATGTTAAATAGGCGCTAATTTTTTTTGGCAAGTTTGAACAAGAATACAGCCGATTTTGAAAAAAAATGTGGTCTTGTGTAATTGAGAAGGATAGTTGGGCGTGGCGAGCTGTCTTCTAAATCTGATAGGTTGTGGATGAAAGGTTGTGGATGAAAGGTTGTGGATGAAAGGATGTTTTGAACATTATCAGAGGTTGAGATCCAAATGTGCACTATATTAAAAACGATGGCTTGAAACAATCATGATAAGTTCTACCTTGAATACAATTTAAGGCCTTCTACGTCTACAAGAATACCCCTAAAGATTAGAAGGACCAGCAGTGGTGATTGAGTAACCTTCACGCTTAATTTCACAGTGGCTCCCATTGACCTGCACATTTAATCGGTAAGATAGAGTTTAACTATATATTAATCGACCAGCTGAAAATTGTTTCGGTTATGAGCTATTGTCCTTTAATGCGCTCTAACGTGACTGACTTTTCCTTATTAAAGATGGGTTTGTTTGTTCTTTTAACACATCGAATATTTACATTACAACTAGTTCAGCTATGAACTGAACTGATGCCGAGAATATTCCAGGTCATTGCATTGGCGTAGATCAATTGAGCCACGAACAACTAATAGTAGCTGATTATCTATAGCAACATTAAACGAGATGAATAAAAATATCGAATACCCTTTTTGAAACCTTATGAGCTTTTGCCTTCAGAAACAACTCTTTCACGTAAAAGCCAATATTAAGCACATTTTTTGAAGTGCGCCCCCCAATAAAAAATATTTCAAAAATTTGGAGATTGTACACGGTGGCCTTGGTAACTAGTAATCTAAATTAAAAACTTACCTGTAAATGGTTTAAGCTCGATGTTCTATGTGTCACAACGAAGGAAATTTTTGTACTAGAATAACTATTATCGGGACCCCATAATAATTCACGGCTTCTGGAAACGGCCTTCCAATGTGACATTCCGGGAAATATCTCCATGTACGTGCTACGCTCATTCCAGAAAGAATTCACTATTTCATTTCACATGGGACGGACATAAACGTGCATTTCCATCTCTAACCGTTTTCCAATCTGGGTCCCAATTCAATTACAAATCGCTTATTTTGTGATAAATACCATTTTAGCATGTCTCGTTCGCAGTATAGTGTTTCCTAACAATTACCAACGTACTTTGCAAAAACTAATCAAATTTTTTAAAATTGGGGGCGCTCTTCAAAAAATGTGCCAATATTGCTTTAAACCATGCAAAAAAATTTAGAGCGAAGAAAATGCTTGTAAAATGCACTTAATGTTACAATGGGTTGAAACCTTTGTTTCGTAGTTTAGCTAATATTAGCCTTGGACGGTAGACGTATATAACTACACCTAACTATATAAATAATTTAAAATCAATGGGCTTACATTTGGTTTTTTGTTTTGCTTCTGTTTTTTTGATAATTTGTTTTATCAAACAAATTTGATTTATATTTTTTTTTTTAAATTTTTTTTGGCTAATTTGAATTTGTACTTATTTAAATAATGTTTCTAAGTATTGGTACTTACTTCAAGGTATATTTGAGCAAACCAAAATATTACAGGTTGTGTCAATCCAGGTTTTCCAATAAAACAATAAAACGATGGTCGCATTATTCTCTTTTTTCGCACAACAAAGTTATTCCACAGGGTTTACTACTATTTATTACACAACTTTTACCACAAACCAACCATTGACCAGAAATAACGCGCTGTTTTAATCTTCAAAGAATGTTATCTAAGGTGTTATCATGTGTATTAATTGCGCACTAAAATGCAACGACAGACAAACAAACAAAAGACATAACCCCATGTGATAAGAAGGCTGCTACCAAGCGCATAGACCAAGCGGTCCCACATCTTTAAGTTTCGCCATTTCCCTGATTACCCGCACTGGACGTATAGATTCTGTCTGCCACACTTCTTCGACATTTTCAAAATTGAGCGCCCCATGAGTTTCCGCAATTATGAAAACCCTTAACAAAATTTGTCATATCTATTTTAATTCAAATTCCTCTGGTATTCGAGCCACAGAATATTTACAGAGATGGCCGGTCATAGCGAGTTAAACGTCTCAGTTGGGACTAATGCGTCTACTAGAGTACACTGACAGTACCACCGGGAGCAACGTTAGTCAACATTCAATTTGGACTTGTTTCTCACATTCCTTCTTTCCATATTCTATTACTTCGGATAAATCGATTTTCTATCTCGGTTTCAAATGTTCTTGTTCCTTTTCTTCTGGTTTAAAGCAATATTAGCACATTTTTTGAAGAGCGCCCCCAATTTGTCAAAATTGGAGATTTTTTACACGCGATTGCATTGAATGGCTAGCTAAACTATACACATGTGATGGTTAAGCTCGAAAATGTCTATGTGCCACAATCGAAGGATAGGAATTTTGACTAGAATATTATTATCGGGGGATCCCCGATAAAATACAACGTCTGCTGGAAACGGCCTTCAATGTGAAATAGCCGGGAAATAGAGCCATTTACGTGTCCTGCCCTCATTAGTTGTTTGTTAATATTCAGGCAAGCCAAGAGTTAGAGGTTATTTTCTCGGAGGGCGGTGGCATATTTCAATCATGGACGACATAAAAGAGCATTCCACTCTGCCGTTTGAGTCCATCTGGGATCCCATTCTAATTACAAAATCGCTTATTTGTGGATAAATACGCATTTTTGCAATCTCGTTCGCAGGTATGGTTTCTAGACAATTACCCCCCAACGTAACGTGCAAAAAATATCAAATTTGGAAATTGGGGGCGCGCTCTCAAAAAAAATGTGCTAAATTGCTTTAAGAGCTCAGTTCTTTTTTGTAACCCGTGCGTCGTTATATATGTTCTAAATTATTCTCGCTCCCCTCTTCCCTCTGATATCGGACCTTCCTTTAGGTCGTTTGTGTGTTTGTTTGCATGTTCATGTCTTTGAAGTAATCTGGGGTAACTCCACCTTTTCATATTGCCTATTCCTTACGGTGATCTATTTGACGTTCATCAGTTCTTCTGGATCTGCTTCTTGGATCTTCTCCCTTTTATTTTAATATACTCGGCTTCATCTGACATTGACATTGTGGGCTTTTTTTTGCATGGAACGATATTAATTGCAGTGTTTGATGAAGTAATTAACTTTTAAATGTTTAACAGACAAGCAGGGGGTGGTAGCAATAAATAGAATTAATTCCTATTTGGTTTTGGTTTTGTTTATTAAGATTGAAGGGAATTATTACCTTAAATCTCTGAGGATCGACCGCTCCTGGGAAAGTGTTAAATAAAATGAAATCAATTTTTGGTCAATAAATGCCACGATTTGCGGGAGGAAATGGTTCAACGTGCAGATTGAGCATTTCCACAAATTCGTGTTAGGCGTGGCCAGTGTCACGTTGCTTGTTCGAGCGTGCTTAGAAGCAAAAATGCAGGATCTTTTTCTCGCCGGTCACAATTTCCCTCCAGGAGTATTAACATTATAAGTCTAAGGAATGAAGAGCGAAACCACGCCAAGAATTTGATGCGTAGAGTTGTGATGGTTCAAAACAATATAATAAGATACATAAGGTATAATCGCGGTTTGCTCTCGCACTTTATGCGTTATTGTCTGTCAGCAAGTTAATAAGGTTCAGGTTCAGGGGATGATAGTTAAGTTCATCTTGGTATGGTTATGGTTTTATTTTCTTAAAAATAGCATAGTTCTGAAATGTACTCAGCATATTGTAAACTGAAGAATAACCTTTTCCTTTGTCCGTGTCCTTTTCCTCAAACTTAAGAATGTTGATTTTATTCCATATTAAAGAGGTTCTGATTTCTTTCATGTTCTGAAGATTGTTTAGCATTTAAAACGGCAGAAGAAATGGGATCGAGAAATGGAGTACATATCTTGCGGGAAGAATGTCCTATTATTTTGTTAAAAAAATAGTAACCAAATATCCTGATTCATCTGTGAAAAAATTGTAAAGAATCTGTTTTCAATTATGCTTTTTTTTTTAAGTTGAGTGGTAAAAGATTGCTTCTAGATTTACCATTAAAAAAGATGCCACCGGTGCAGGCTGGGGAACTTTGATTTTCAAAATGGCGTCCAAAATGGCTGCCAACATGGTAAAGTTTATAAAAAAAGAATAAATCAGTCGAAAAAAGGTGATACAAGTACAAACAAAACGGTGATATAATATTTTCGGTTATTGCGAATACATTACATGGCCTTTCCTTGCTGCTAGCATTTTCCAAATCCAAGACATGGCGGCAAATATGGCTGCAAAATCCTTAGAAATTTACACAAAATTAGATAACTCGAAAAAGAGAGCACACCTCCTGGAATTGGTGATAGGCTTTCCTAGTAATTCAAGGAAATAGCCCTCATTAATATGAGTACAGGGTGCAGGGTGGGGAACTTGGATTTTTTCAAAATGGCGTCCAAAATGGCCGACGAACATGGTTAAGTTCATAGATAAGCATAAATCAGTTTAAAATTGTAAAAAGTTCCAAACAAAGGGTGATATATTGTCAGTTATCACAAACACATACACAACATTTACATGGTGATAGCATGCTTCCAAACATAGATGGGCGCCCAATATGGCTGCCAAATTCTGGAAATTCGCCCCCCACTGCGTTAAATGTCACAATTGAGAGCAGGCGCTCTATAAAAGGGCCGATATATATCAGCTTGACATTATTAACAAATATGATTACCATATTTTGCATTACTTCGAATTTTTCACCAAAAAAATACTACAGCCTATATGGTTGCTAAAATTTATAACCATTGCCAGATAGCCCTTACGATCTACTTTCTATGTCTTTCCTGTCTTGACCATTCTGACCGTCGTAAGTCTAGACTAAGTCTGGCATCATTTTTTGAAGCGTGATGCTGTGCGCAGTTGCAAAGTTTACAGTCGAAGTTCAATGGGAGTGCATGAGAGTATCAAAAGTAGTACTAGGACAACAACCAACGTGCAGAATATCTGGCAAAATCGGTAAATGAGAAATTAGAGTATTTCGTCTTTCTGAATATGACACATTCAGCTACGCCTGAGACCTATCAAATGGAGCAGCAATGATTGGACGGTATTTACGTGATAGTAGAGAGGGTTAGAGAAAAATTTGGTAGCATTTATTAACAAAAAGTCAACAACTTAAGTTAGGATAGCTAGGGGTTGGCTTGGCGAAACACTAGGCAAGAAACCCGTAAAGAAAGTCTCATGTGGGCCCGAGCGAAACCTCTATAACCACATTAAAACACATTTGGGCGGATCAACGCGCCAATACACGCCGGAACATCCCTACCCCCAAATTGTTTCTCCAATTTGCAAAATAGGTCGTGGAGGGTAGGTTTCAAACCGCTAATGTTACCCCCTCTGTCTTCTAGAGGAAATAATCACTCTTGATACCCTCGGACCTTACTTTTGCACAGTACGACATTGGTAGTATCAGGGGTGGAAGAAGGAAAGGGAAGGTATCCACAAGTACTAGGTATCCCACCTGGCCACCGAGAGACTTGAATCCCTGTCTCAACAATAGTGCTAAAGTAGAATATCTCCTTGACACGAGAATGTATCGGAGATGAAGCTCTGAAACGTGGTTGTCGGAACTCCATCTCGATGTGTCCAGAGATATCCTGAATCGAGGAGCCTTTGTAAACTGTAAGAGGAGGGTGGAGCAGTGCACATCATGGGACCAACACGAGTCGACCAACCGATGTTGAGGTTTCGCGTGCGCTACGGATGCGATGTTTGACGATGAGCGTTCTATAGATGGTGTGCCAATAAAGAGATCAATCCGCTGTATGGCATCTGTATGGAAGATCGAGGATTTCCTAAAGAAATCGTTCACGAGGGCTTGGGGGTCCAAAAAGTCATGTGCTACCGTACCGCGTTTGGGGCGCTCCATCGGGTCTTTAGAGACGGCACATTTGCCTCTAATAGCCGAGCCTCGCAAATCTGTGAGGGCAGGTTATGGTATCTCACCTGTTTGTCATTCATTTGGAGTGCGGACCTGCCACTAGTGCTCCAGGTCTTAGAATCTGAGGAATTTGAGCCACTAGAAAAGCCTAGTCTCCTTCGTCTGTCTAGGAAAAAACATTTTCTGGGGTTCCGAAATACATGGCTTGTCCATGTGAACGGAGGCTCACTTGCAGTAGTCCAAGGATGGCGTGTCCACCTCCACTGGCCGGTTTTCTTGCGAAGAACTAGACATTGTTTTTATGCTAGCTCAACGTTTCTGCCGGACCTGGCCTTAGCCGCATGATGGACAAGGAAATCTTGGTGACCGGTTAGGACACTTTAAGTGGTACCTAAAGCATCGAAGGCTTCTGAAGACTCAACCAATGCAGTTGAGAATCGTAAGACTCTCTAGTTGATTAATGCCTTGCCCGAGCAGTAACCGCGCGGCAGCGGTCAGAAATTCCCGCTTGATTTTGGGTGCGATGGCGGAAATGGCATACAGTCAGGTTGAAGAAAACTCGGATGGTCCACTCCGGGATGAACGGTCGGATGGCTTTTATCTTTGCATTTTTATTTTTTTTATCTTCTACTTTTTTTTTTTCTTGTATTATTCTTTTTTCCTTAGATCCCTACACTGAGGGAGTAACACGAGTTCTGCCTAGCAAACTCTAGAATCTGCGGGAATCAGAGCCGAACCAGCCACATGGAGGCCACCAAATGAACCCAGGACGAGAATCGCGATGTCATCGCAATGTGGCGAAATGCGTATATAGTCAATGATCCAGACCAATCCACCACCATTTTATCCTGACCCACAGCCCAAGGGCCTTGGATACATAAGTAGTTTGCTGTCTCTTGCATAGACTGGGACTCTCTCTTCTCCTTGTCGGGGATGTCACTACGATCAGTTGTCGCATACGCGACACGGATCACGTTCTCTATAGTCAGATGTGACGCAGTGCTCAGCACCAGAAAGATTAGCCCCACAGCTCGACCCATGTTTGATTTAATATGGTGACAAGCTTAAACAGGAGAGCATTGGCCCGTCACTTCGTGGGACCTTAGGTGGGCTCACCATGCCGACTTTTACGCGTCTGTGTACTGCGTAGGAGGGCACTAATTCCTGAAGGTACTCCTTGGCCCGACCCCACGTGGTGGAGGTATCTTACAACTACTGAGGTCGCAGCAACGCTGAAGGCCACTGGGACCCAGAGGGACACGGGTGGCACCGGGGGTGGCAGTATCTGAGCATGTGGATCCGAATTCCCCCTCATACGTAGTCTGCTGGCGCGGAACCAATACATGAGGATGGGCAAGTAGTCCCGGTAGCCAAATCTACACCCTGGATAGGACCAACTTACTATCCAAAATTGTCTGGGAACATGTCAGGAGCGAGGCCATTAGAAATTTATTAGGTCTACTTGCCGACAAAAGGTCCAGTCCCCCCTAGAAACTTATTGGGGTTTGCATGGGAGTGGCAGCGGATTAGCTTGACAAGATTGAACAATATTAAAAAAACGGAGTGCCCTTAGGCCAGAACCTCCTTCCAAAAGCCTAGGACCTGTAACGGAGGGGCACCAGCAGCCAATCGTCTAGATAGATGGAGAATATCCTGCCCCCCACCTGAGAACTCCCGGCTACCACCTTGACAATTCTGTTGAAGGTGAGCAATCGACAGAGGAAGGGCAGCCTAGGGCACGGACCTGCTAGGCTACTCCTCCATAAGGCAAAACAGAAGCCATTTCTGAGAGGAATTATGCCACGGGGGACTTGGAGATATGCATCTTTCAAAATGAAGACCAGAGTATGGGGATACACGTGATGTGGAGTTTTGTATATTGTGCTACAATTATTTTAATGAGGAATTACAAGGAATGCCAAGCAACTAATTCCTATGACAATCTTTATGAATTCTTCATGTTCGGCGGCCATTTTGGACGCCATTTTGAAAAAAATCAAGTTCCCTACCCTGTACCCAGATATTTTTGTACCAATATTCAATGAGGGCTTTCACTTGGAAGTACAAGGAATGAATCATGCAGCCTGATGTGTATCGCCCTTTTATAGTAGTGCCTCTTGTGAAATTTAAGTGCGAATTTCCAAGAATTTGCGCAAGCAACTATGGGGAAGCAGTGCTTGGTTTTTGGAAAAATGCCTATCAGCACGGAAATGTCGTGAATGTGTTTGTCGTAATACCCTGAAAATATATATCACACTTTATTTGGAAACTGTAGCACTTTTTAAAACTGATTTATGCCTATTCTATGAATTTTATCATTTCGGCGGCCATTTTGGACGCCATGTTGAAAAAAATAAAAGTTTCTCACCCTGCACCCGTACTCATATTCAATGAGGGCTTCACTTTACTAGGAAAGCCCTATCACTAATTACATGATATGTGCTCTCTTTTTGGCTGTTATATCAAATTTTGTGTAAATTTCTAAGGTATTTGGCAGCCATAATTGGCGACATCTTGGATTTGAAAAATGCTAGCAGCATGGAACTGCCATGAGTGTTCGCAACAACCAAAAATATATACATCACAGCTTGTTTGGAAACTTGTATCACGTTTTTCAACTTGATATTTATTGCCTGTTCTTCTTATTTTACCATGTTTGGCGGCCTTTTGAACGCCATTTTTGAAAAAAATCCAGTTCCCCAGCCTAAACCGTCGGCATCTTTTTTTTGGTAAATCTAGACACCTTTACCTACTCAATCAGTTGAAAACAATTCTTAACAATTTTTTCCAAGCTTGGTCACAATATCATCTAATTTTGGTGTTACTAAAAGGAGTTTTCCTAAAATAAAACCAATCACATAAAGCGTGCACACCAACCAAATAACAAGAACAAGAACAAAAAAATGAACTTGTGACCTGCCTGTTACTAATTGCCAGTAGTTTTGTTTAAATAAAAGTAAGTAAGGGCCAGGGCTATGGCGGAGGTGACCTTGAAAAACAACAAAAACCCAGGATGCTTCCGCAGAATTACCGACCTCTTTTTAAGGTAACAAACAGCAACTTGATCACACCTCCCGTGCTTTGTCAAATTGACTTCCCACTATTTGCAACTGACACGTTTTCCTGCCATTGAACATAAGGACATGTTTCAGGAAGCGCAGAACAAAATTACCATTCCTTAACCCAAAATTATGTCGAAGAATTTTATAATTTAAGTATGGCAGACAATTTAACCCATTTCGTAATGAAATGCCAATTTGGGATGCGGCGAATTTAGAGATGACAGATATTTTCATACAACGATCTTAGCCATGTATGCATTCTGAATGCTCTTTGTTAATTTCAAGTGTACACAGCAAGATACAGGCCGTATCAAAAGGATAGGGTACCTAGTCCATGGAAACTTTAGGATCCGTGTAGCCAGAAGGCATAGCAATAATAAGCCATAGCTGTTATTTTCAGGATTTGTGGGCGCCAGCTATAGCTTGCAGGACCACGTCAGTCAATCCGTTGTGGCGTGTGTATGTGGTGGATGTTGTGTGTGGATGTGTGTGTGGATGTGTGTGGTCACAAATTGTTAAGTTTTTTGTTAAAGTTGCCTCAATGAAAGTTTAACTTCAATTGGAACCAAACTTCTGGTCATAGGGGCACAATGGGATCCGTCATATGTTGATGGGTCAAAAGGTCATGTTGAAAGGTCCAAGGTCATGTGAGTGGCACGTTGAAAAATGGGCTTTAAAAAATTGTAAAATTCATCTTAAATTTTTGAAAACTGAAGTTCAATGGAACCAAACTTTGTCATAGGTGCATCCCATGCGATCCCTGACATATGTTGATGAGATTCAAAGCGTCACGTGCCGGGTCAAAGGTCATCATGGGGCGGCCCACAGCTTATATTCTTTGAGATGCAAGCGCGAAAGCCGAGAACCGCGAAATTATAGGTTTTATGTGTTTGAGGAGCAACATATCAAAGGTCACCAAGATCGATTCCCATCTTGTGCTAGTTAAGTTAACTAAACTCGGCAAAAAGGTTTCATGGACATTAGAAAGTCAAATTATTTAATATTTTGTATATAATAAAAGGTAAACCTTTGTACATCTAAAATAAACAGACATTCAATCTTGTCAGTTTAGAGTGGAATTCAGATATGACCATTCATGCATGGGTGGTTAATTCCTTTTTAACAAACAAGGTGCATGAATGAACATTGCAAGAAATGGAGGTTGCAGTTATTCAAAGTGTGCATTGAACACCAATTATGACCACTTTCATCCACACTGGAAACAGTGTGAGTATTGAAAGTGGAAATAGACCCGTATCAATAGCCAGCCATGTTGAGATCGGACAAAGATAGACGAATTCTAGTACTACAATACATTCACTGTCAATGATCCCTTGCAATCGCTAAACATGATCGATTGCCAGCTTAATGTATTGTAGTCCTGGAAGTATGATCTTGTCCACAACATGTCTGGTGTCTGACGTCATATTGGAATACGGTCTATTTGCGTGTTGAAAACAAACATGTGTGGTCAAAATCTGCATGTTTTTTCTCATTAAATGGCCCCCCGGGGGGGGGGGGGCCAAGCTTTCGGAAAAACGATGTGTGAGAGCCATAGGGTATGTCAAGGCTGGACCACGTCCTTTCGTTATGTTTTTCACGTATCATCAAGCACAATTTCAATTCGATACAATGAGGCTGTGAGTTAAGGATAGGCCGAGAACTGGGCCAACAAAAGTTACAATCCCAGCTGAAGACAGTTATTCAGTCAGAGATCCCGTCCGGTTCTCAGGATTAAAACTTAAGGAATTTACACTCCGTTAGATGTCGGCAAATGGTCCAGAAAGCATGCAAAGAAAATTCCGACTTAAACCTCAAACATAGGCAAGCAAGGTTACGGTGGGCCAGAGACCATGAAAGATGGACAGAATTAGACAGTGGTGTCAAGTCATCTTTACTGACGAAATCCAGATTCTGTCTCCACTACAATGATGGAAGGGTGCGAGTGTGGAGAGATAGTGTGGAGAGTGAGGAAAACGGTACAGAGACTGCTGCATACCGAGAAGTACAGCAAGGACGGAGAGGCAGCGTTATGGAGTTGGGGGGAGGCATTACAGCGCAAGGACGCACACAACTTGTAGTGATTGAAGATAACCTGAATGCCCAATGGTACATTGATGAAGATATGAAGCCGGAGGAAGTTGTTACCATTTGCCCGAAAACCCATGTCCCAGATGTGATACTCATGGATTGACATGCACTCCCCACCGTTGCTAACAGCGTTGGCAGATTTTTGAACAACAAAACATACAAGCGTATGGTAATCCATGGCCAGCATGCTCAACAGACATTTGAAATCCCATAAAGCATTTATAAGGTCAGGCTGGGTAAATCTCGTCTATCAAAGAATCCAACCTGAAGATTCTCTTCGAAATGTCAGGATAACTTGTTTCGAGGATGGAAAACATTGGCCCGAGAGAGAATTGTCGTTAACTTGTAAAAAGTATGGAACGGTTACTGCGATGTGCTGGCACTTACTCAAAGCTGGGGAGGACCAACAAAGTACTGAATTTGAACACTGCATTTTTGACACTGAATAAGTTAAGCCATTGCATTAAAGTGTGTCAAAAGCAGATGCGTCCAAGATGGGTACGTATGACATCGCTTATGTTTTGAAGAAGATGTGTAGTTTTATTCATCAGTTTAATGCATTCATTATGAAAAAACTCTTAACCAAGTATCCCCAATTATTGCCCTTGTGTTGTAACTGATCACAGAGGCTTTATTATTTTCGACGAAACGAAACAGGCTCAGTGGCACCCAGGATTACACGCTTTATTCACGTCAGCGTATGAAATGTATGATAACGGAATTAAGCGTGTGATCCAATGGGTGCACTGAAACCTGTTGGTTCGGTTTCGTTTCGTCGAATATAATAAGCCATCAGACATATTCACTGCTCCAAATTGAAATTGCTAATTTCTTGCAATTTTTCATTTAGGAACTACGATGTTAAGGGATTGTTGAATCAGTCCATGCGATGAAGGGCTACATGGAATCCATTAAAAGCTGACAGGTGAAGAATGTCCCCTTGTATTTGGAGTGTGCAATTATTGCCTTCTATGAATTTTTGTTTTTAAAATATTATAAACTTGTTTTACAGTGTCCAGCCGATTGCCTACTGTAGCTTAATCGCCGTAACCAGCAGCAAAACACTGCAAATATTGTTAAAGCTGTAGCGATTAAAGTGACCGTATAACTGTTTGGTTGCCGCTTTTCTTAGGAGATACTTTCATAACCAATCTCCTGCGCGAAGTCGTGTAATGTAAAGCAAAACAAATGTTGGCATTCCTGCATGCATGTTGTGATGGAGTGGGGAAAGCTGAGTCAAAGGGTTAGTTGGGGGGGGGGCTCGGGCTCAGATACCCTAGACCTTATATAAATTTAAGCAAAGGTAGGATTGTATTTTTAAAATTAAGTACAAATGAGTTTAATTAAAGACGTTCGTACAAAAATAGTAATTGTAAGAGAAATAAACAAGTTCAAAACCCTTCCCGCAACCAATCCGTGGACAGTTCAGGCCTCTGGGGATGCTTCAAACCACACCTCATTCTAACAATCGAACTAGGATTGAAAGGCAAGCTTATAGTAACATATCGCCTGCCTCATTTCCACCATTCAAAATTACCATTAGTAGACTTTGCTCGTCTGAGAGAATAGTATGATGCAGTTTCCCCATTGAAAAAAAAGTATATGGTAAATGGATTGTATTGATTTTCTTTAGAAAGACCAAATGTCGGAAATTTAAATCGATACGTACGTGAACGTTTTGATTGATATATGACATGAACTGATACACTCAGTCCAGAGGAGGCAATTTTGAAATTGAGTCATTATTAACTTGCCCAAGCACAATGCCACGCCCCTAGCATGCTGGATGGAGTAAGGCTGAGACAAGACTGTTTGGAATTGAATTTCCCAATGCTACATGTATTTTTTTGCAAAATAAGAAATGAATATTTTGAAACCAGGTGTAGTTTTAATCAACCTTAGTAACTTTGTATTCTATTCTATTAATTGCATCATTAAACACCATAAACTTTAGGCCAATTAAAAAATATAAAAGTTTCTCGTCTTTAAAAAAAGAAGGCGGAGTTTTACTATTTACTATTTTCTGCACTGCACTGGAAATGGTGAAAATACCTACCCGAGGTCAATATTTGTTTTATATAACATATAAAAATATTTCTGCCATTTGATATTCTTTGATAAACAAAAACTTGCCAAGGAACGCGCCGAGATCAGCTGCCACCTCAATTCATCCAACCAAGACTCTCCCACAATGTTTTTAGAACTGCGCTAGACATTTGATTTGTTTAATTTATTACGGCATCGAGTAATTGTTACAGTGCTTTTTCAACAACCAGCTGAAACCCAAAGTTCTCCTTTTGAGTAAAAAATTCAAGCGGTGAAATGTAAACACGCAAATATCAAGTATATGATCGATGCAGTGTCAATTTCTGTCGCTGATAATAGTTTCAAAATTATTTCACATGCGGCAACTGAAAACGTCCTTCTCCTATTCCAATTGATTTGAAAAGTCACCAAACAAAGTCGGTTGTCAGCGCAGTCTGTAACCCCATTACTTGGGTTACGAACACCCTCAATAACACTAATGCACATCTAATGACTAAGCCCTAATTTCCATTTGCACGCACATTCCAAATTACATTCAATCTGTCCGAAATAAACCTGAGCATGGTGAGTGCAGAAATCGCAATAGCTTTAATAAGTATCTCGCTGAATGGTCTCGCTGAGTGGTCTCGCCCAGTCCAACGATAATCACGGGTTGGATGAACCTGTCATCAATGTTGTTAGACTAGTGTAAATGGGACGGAGGTCAGGCCATGTAATCCCTTGCAATTTCGTAATGTTAGCACCTTAACGTCTGTCTGCAATGATTAAAGAATGTAACTCTAGCTTTAGTTTGGTTTTGTGATAAGTGGCCGGACATCTAATCTTGCCGTAGAATAAAGCATCTGTAGTTTAGTGGGCAGTCAGACATTGGCATTGGTTCGATGCTCCACTGTTGATGCATTCTGAAGATGTTGTACTTGGTCCATTACATAAATCGGAAGCAAACAAACTCAACAATATCAAATTCACATACAAAAACGATAACGTGCATAATGAGTCGACAACTGGAACTTGTAAATCATACATTTCAATTTAAGAAGGTGCGAATTGGCTTTTACAATGAATATTCATAGCAATTGAAATAATTCGAACGGGTTAACCATCGGACAAGTTTAAGAAACTGTCAAGCTTTTGAGGAGGAGCTCTGATTTCATCAGGACAAATAAAATAGAAGACATGTAGGCCGTCATTTGCGTACTGGCGGCTTTGAAAAGAGCCGTTCACTGAATACTGCTCCTGACAACAGATAACAAGCAGACCTCGAATATCTGCTGATATATAGTTACGGTGGATCTGAAAAGAACCGTTCACTGAAGACTGCCCCTTATTAACAGAGAATAAGCAGACCCCAAATGTCTGCTAAAATGCTCTAAAAGAGCTAGTGTAAACAACAAAGTAGGTTGCCCCTATACCTCTTTGCGTCACAATAGGTTGGAGTCTGTTAGAAGTAATTGTTATTAAAGCAATAATAGCGCATATTTTTAAAGAGCGCCTCCAATTCTTGCACAGGTCTAAGCACGGTTGAGGTGCTTAAAAGCATATGTAACATTTTTAGAATGTAATAGAGTTAATTTTAGTCAATTTTCAGCTCCAGAGGATTTTTTCAAAATTTGACCTTGGACCTTAACGACCTTCGATCACGAAAATATTTTAAACATTTTAGGATGTCATAAGGATCATTTCAATCAAATAAAAGCTCATTTCGAGCATATTGAAAAATTGACCTTTGACCCCTTTAATGACTCCTTAATGACCCCTTGTATGGAATTGATAACATGTATCTAAGCAAGTAGCATCAATCTGCAACAAATATAAAATGTTTCTTGTACTTCCATGCCAATACCTTGTAAGATTACCTTCGATATAGATAATGATCAGTATACAATCCTTTCCCGGTATTGTTTTTGTTTCGTCGGAGAACATTTTGGAATCTCAATGACATAATCGGTCAGATCTTCAAAATGATCTTGATAAACTGTACTCTCAGAGAGTCAAGAAGAAGTTTCCATCTATTAATGCATCTAAATGTGACATGTGCGCTGTTATGCATTTCTTGAGTTCTAAGATGTGTGCCAAATTGGATTACTCTTTGGGTGGAGAAAATCTACAGCCCGTTTATGATTTTAAACTACTTGGCGTTACATTTTCTTCCAATCTTGCATTTCCTTCTTAGTTGATTCCACGTGCAATAAAATCTCCACTAATATGGCAGGCTCAATGTCCAATAATTCGAAAAACCTAGTTTTTCGATCGAAAAACTTGAATTCTCGATTGAAAAAAAAACAGGTTTTTCGGCGAGAATCCAGGTTTTTCAATCGAGAATCCAGGTTTTTCTGGTTGTTCGAGAAAAACTTGGATTCTCGCCGATAGTCCAAGTTTTTTCGATAAACGAAAAATATGGTTTCTCGGAGAGAATCCAAGTTTTTCAATCGAAAAACCTGAATTCTCGATTGAAATCGAAAAACTTGGATTCTCGCTGAGAATCCAGGTTTTTCGATTAAAAAACTTGATTCTCGATTGAAAAACCTAGATTCTGGATATACCAATTTTCTATTGAAAAACTCGCCGAAAAACCTGGTTTTTCAATCGAAAACCAGGTTTTTCGAATTGTTGGACATTGAGCCTGCCATACACGTCTTGTTGGTTTTCTTATCAGATGTACTAAAATATGCACTTCTCTGCTTTACTGCACTTATACAAAGTTCTTGTCCTTCCTCGTCTGGTTTACTGTGCTGTTGTTTGGGCTCCATTTAATATTTCTTTTATTCAAAGGTTTGAGAAATTTCAAAGGTTTCAGTTTATTTACCAAAATACATATGAAAAAGAAAAACATTACAGTATTTATTGGTGGGTTGACCAAAAGAGAGCAAAACTCGTACAAGGTTTGGCCACCCAATAAGAATATTAAAAAACAAAAGACGAGACAAAGTGCAAAGACAAGGACACAGAATATGACATAGCTACAGTGTGCGAAGCAAGACCAGACGAGAAAAGAGTGAGACAGACTTGTTGGTAATAATATTTATCGATTTAGAGATAACATAACAAATTCATGCATGCAATGATTGTGATTGTAAATAAATTTTATAAATATACATGCAAAATTCATGACGCTCATTGCTAAGCAAGATAAATAAATAAGTAATGGGACATGGCCCGATAAATAAAAATATAATAATATCAGATGAAAACCCTATTATTATACAAAGTCATGATCTTATACACGGTTAATGTAAAAATAATAACGAACGTATCCAAAGATGTATCTAATTTATGCACTACTCTTTAACGTTAGAAAATACTTTGTCCCTCATTTTGCGCGTTATCTTTTAAATTAATCCATATCTATGTATAACTGACGTCAAATGTCGAATATTTCAATCTGACAATATTATTCATATCAATTTTCGCAGTTTTCATTTGTTTTATGGAATTCACAAAGATGTTGTCCAGGTATTCCCAGTAGACGGTGTCTAGACGCGGTCTATATGTATTTGGGGGTTATCGTCACAGAGTTATGCACAATCAAATGAGTGAAGCCATCCGTGTATGGATTGTTTCCCGCCATTATCAAGGTAGAAAAGCAACTTCCCGTCGTGACACTCGGCGATTCAGACTCGCTATCCATGTGTAGAGGTCAGTGGTCCATGCTAATAGACGAAAATTATCGTATACATGGCAGATTGAGCTAAAAGTACGCCATACATCATTCCGGCCATTACCATAATAGCGCCCTCTGAAATGTTAGTCCACTGGCACAATAGCACAATAAAGTTCTTTCTTTTTATCAGTATTGCCGAGAAATGGTAGGTCAAAAACCTCAATTCCGTGACCATTCTCTAGCTTGTAAGGTTTCATGATTGATTTGGCTTCTATGGACCTCCTGGCATTTTTCGCTAGAGGCCAACATTAAAAATGGCAACATCATTCTTTCCCCGAAATCCAAGATGGTGGCTACTGGCGCCATCTTGAAAAAAATAAAATTTGAGCCCCGGGGGACCAGTTGTATTCAAAGGTGGATATGATGCGTGAACATGGACTTCCGAATGCACCCTAAACAAGTATTTCCACCGACTAAAAACCCTACCCTAAACAAGCATTTTTGTCCGTTTTGCTGCCATAAGCAAGTCTTTTTGTCAGTTTTTGCTACCTTAAACAAGTAAGCAATGCATTGTGTTGATAATACCCTTATTATCTGGCTTTGCTCGTGTTGCTTTGCTTCAAAATTACAATAGTTTTGATGATTTTGATCTCGCGTACATCACAATTTCGGCGGTATGAAAAAACCATACCCTTTTTTCCATATTTTGCTGTTTTTGACACCCTAATCAATGTACGCGCGTACACTGCCTATTGGAAAAAAGAGACCCTTTTTACGTGTTTTCTTGTTCACGCATCGTATCCACCTTTGAATACAAGTGGCCCCCCGGGGATTTGAGCCTGAGCACCTAAATCGTGAACAAAGATACTTTTCAGGTAAGCCGACCCCGTGGATTCTGAATCTGACATTAATTAGGCATAATTTTTGCCCAGAAATCCAAGATGCCTCCATGCGGTAGAGCAAAACGTAACTTATGAATAGGGCACCTGCGATCATGAATTAACCGCTTTTCTAAAGTGGTCATGGATTGATTACCTGTGTTTTCCTCACAGTGTTCTAGATATTTTACACAAAGCCTACAGAGTAGCATACCAATTTCGTTTTGGTATCCAAAATGTTTGATTTTTACACAGCCATTATTTGTATTTTTTAAGTGTATTTATTACAATTTAGAGAACCGGGCCCTCAGAGTTACACCTTATAGTGATTAATCACTCTACTAGGGGTATCCCTCCAAACTGACCCGACGGCTTGGAACAGTCAAGGATTATAAGAAGGTTATAATTACAGTTACAATGCTTATAAAAATACGAATTCCTCACCTGAGAGTTACAACTGGTATTTTGATGTTTAAGAGATGACAGTATTTTAAAATTGGACATTTCCGGTAAATATTTCTTTATTTTTATTGCTTATTTCCGAACTTAGAAGACCCATGTATCTAAAATACTAAAATTTTTATCAGACCCTAGTAATTCTAATTTCATATTCACAAACCAGGACCTCAATTCATGACCATTTTAAATTAGGAAAATGGGTTAATTCATGGTTGTAGTTGCTCCCTTTCAAAAGTTAGGTTTTGCTCTGGGGCATCTTGGATTTCTGGGCGAAAATTATGTAATAATGCCTAACTAATGTCAGATTCAGAATATTAAAGGGACATAATGGCATATAAAAAATGACATAATGAAAAGGACCCTTACTGAAATCACTTCCACGAGTTTGAAAACAATTTGGATGTTTACATTCTGTAAAAAACAGTAAAAACAGGAAGAGTTCCGGGGGGAGATGGCAGTTTGTGGCAATTAACATTGTATGTTCATTTAACTATTAAAACCCAAGATCTTTTTACTGAAAATAAGCGGAAAAGCTCGAATGACCAAATGACTTCGATTTGAAACTTAGGCCCTTATATGTGGCTGTACTGTTATGCTATTCCTTAGTGTAAAACTGTTTTCTAGTGTTCAATACATGTCTCCATTTTAGCTATTTCAACAATGAGAATATTAATTAGTCAGAAAAAAAAAAGGACTTATTTGACTATTAAATATTAGTCATGCACATTATTTTTTTAGAATCTACAAAATAGTGCTAAAGATTTTCGTCTAAATTTCACCATAATTCCAAATATTTCTACAACTTAAAAATTAGGATTTTGTAATTACAAAATTCGTCAAAAGAATAGCTAGCAAATGACCAATGTGTACTTAAATTCGTCATTTCTGTGCTTCACAAACTAATTCTAGTCATTTGGTGAGTCTAAAGTCGTCTTTAATTAGTCAATGAATTTGTCATTTTACAAATTAAAATTCGTCAGTCATTAATTTGTCAGTTTAAAGTGTAAATTTAGAGGTAGTGAAAATATTTTGTAATCATGAAAACTATGGGAATATGGGAAGGTTATCTTCCAGCATAGCAAACATGTTTCCAGCATTGAAGTACATTATTATGAATGATAAAACTGATTTTTAATTAGTCAAATAAGACACTTTTTTGACTAATTAATATTCTCAGTAAAGGAATTTTGTATTTTGATGGGATGTAGCTGTGTCCCTCTAATCTGTCATCTTGAAACTTTTGATCACTTACGGTAACATTTCTCAAGTATCAAAATAAGTCTTTTCAACAATTCTTAAATGCTTTGGACCTAAAACATATAGTCATCAATTTTGACAGCCTGCATAGCTTATCTTAGAACACCGTGAATAACACTAATACTCAATGAATGACCATACACACTCACACATTCTAAATTACAAACAACTCCGAAATAGCTCTGGCAATATTCGGCAACAACAATTTCGCCATAGGTTTAATAACTAACTCGCTGAGTGGTCTTGCTGAGTATAACGACAATCACGGATTCCATGATGATGTTATCAATGTTGTTAAGCCAGTGTATGTGGGACGGAGTTCACGGCATTAAATCCGTTCCAATCACGTTGATCATAATGTTAGCGCCTTTACGTCTGCAATGATTGAAGGGGGTAACTCAAGCTTTTGTGTTCTTTGCTGATCAGTAGCCCGTCGATTTAATCTAGCGACAATCCTGGCCGCAGATTGAAACACCTGCAGGCAATACGGACAGTCAGACAGCCTAATCACATTCATTGGTTATAAGCCCTTACTTTGACGCATTTGGCGCTTTGGGTCACCATTAGTTTCCAAATTTGAACTTTTAAAAGATAACCCTTTTTACTCTCGTATGAATTGTATTTTGCGATCGTGTAAAATATGAATGGAACACGCCAGTAAGAGGAAGGGTGAAGATGCTACTATGACCCACAATTTCGCACTCGATTTATTTTATTAATAATGAAAATGAAAAAAGGTGATAGAAAACTATATCCCTAACGTCCCTTAAACCTTTAAAACCCACCTGACAAAAAATCACAGAGCGGACCCCTGCATTGAGTTAGTGGGGAATTGCTCCTAGATCTGACAACAAAATCCCGCTACCTCACCTTTTGCGGCGATTGCCAGATTTTACTCTGGGGACATATGGAATATACCAACAAAATAAAAGGCGGCTTATAACTTTGCAATTAAGTAGGCTAGAGTCATGGTGTTCCCAACATTTTCAAGCTTGTTTACTTGGCAATTTTATTTATGTTAAAGGTCCCAGGAAATGAGATGATAAACCTATTCCAAATCCTTGTGGGACATTCCATTCCAATAAAAAGGGCCAGAAAAAAAGATACACTACCAGTGACATCATTAGTGAAACTATTGATTTTCAGTCAGTGTCATGAATAGATTCACACCAGTCACCTGGAATTTCTATTACTCTCTGAAAAATCAACGGTACCACAAATTATGTCATCACCAACCCAAATATTGAATGTTTTCTGGTCCCTCCTTGTAGACTTGACACAAACCACATCAATTCTATTTCCATTTCCTGGGACCTTTAAATATGCAGATGCGCCTGTTTTCATTTTGCAGAGGTGTGTGACTAGAACATGTATTTGCCAATACTGCCTGATAGCGTTTTATTTTTTTTATTTGAATTTGTTTATTTGTTTTTGTTTGGTTTTGTATTCGAGAATGTCTCGAAAGCTGCCCCTAAGTCTAGAATATGCAGTTGCTTTAATTCCCATACCACCTAATGGCGTTTGTTAGGAACGGACGGAATCATACAGAAACCCGATCACTTCTAGAGCAGCTTAAATGTTGTGCGCTTGTGAAGAAATCGCATCAAGCATCCTTGTCGATGATTATACCATCATGTTTGTAAAGAGATTACAATATACCATTAATGGATTTCTACTGCATGGTAAATGCCAGATTCATTAATATAAATGTGATAGTTAAGCGGGTTACAGACATTGAATAATCACTCTGAGTATTTTGAGAAAGTTTACGATTTGCACAATAGGGATCATCTGTGAGTACACTAAAAGGAATGCATGGCTTGGCCGTAAAAATAGGGTGTATTAAAAAGCAAGTCCAAAAACAAAGACAAATGCTTGTTTCCTGGGTCGATTTAAAAACATATATACAATGCTCAAGGTAGCACATTGATACTACTTACACAGATGCGTGTTAAAATACCAAACAAGACAGCCGAGGTCATTAATGTGTCATTGAGGATCATCAGTGGGTCAAAGGTCAAATTTTAGAAAGCCTCCTATTAAAGGTGGTTGTTCCGATTTATGTGTATTGTGTTCTCTACTTGATATGAGAGCCTGGCACTTGCACATACACCCCATCAAGTACCATGGGAAACAAACTTGCGGTTTTGATGGTAGACGCAATAATGCATGTTGCAAAGCCCTATTCAATACTGTGCTAATAAAGTGGTTACCACTAAAACGGCGGTTTTTTGTTTATATCTTGGGAATGAAATGGATTCGAGGGCTCAAATTTCAGGACGGCAATGAGAAAAATACGGCCTTTCATCTGATATCAAAATCGATACTACTTCCGGGTAAATCGGGGGGTCCCAAAGACGATCGGAACACGCCCCTTTAAGATGAAATTTGACTGAAACGATCCTTATGGTAAAACATTTTCACATTATTTGCGGAATTTGTGGCTCAAAGGTCAAATTGTCACTTTTCGATTGAGCTGACATTTTTTGACTGACATGATCCTTATGATATTCTAAACATACTTAAAATAATTTCAAGATCATTGAAACTCGTTATAAGGGGCCCAAAGGGGGTTATAAAGTGTTCAAATGTGATTTTTGTTTTCAAAATGCTCCAACTCAGCTGAAATTCGACTGAAATGAACTTTATCACATTCTAATCATATAGAAAATACTCAAATTCGAGCTCAATCAAGGACATCAAGTGGGTCAAAAAGGGGTCAAAAGTCACATTTTTAAAACATTATTCTACCTCAACTACGCTCAGATCTAGTTTTAATTTTAGTTAATTAATGCTGGGTCCACAGAACCCTTTATTGTTCATTTAAGTCCTCAAGAACCAAGCGAGTGTGACGCGGGTTTGCCAAATGTATAGGCTTATAATAGACCGAATTCAACATTGTTGTAGAGGTTCATCAGGATCGTTGAGTAATATTATGTAGTAAGTTCATTATTACTGATCCATGTCAACTTACTTGAGTTGTGGACGTTTCAGGAACAACTGTTCCTTTCATCAGCACTGAGATGAGACTGGTCAACAACCAAACTTGGACATCCACCAGTCTCATCTCAGTGCTGATGAAAGGAACAGTTGTTCCTGAAACGTCCACAACTCAAGTAAGTTGACATGGATCAGTAATAATGAACTTACTACATAATAAGACCGTATTCAATATGACGTCAGCCACCAGACATGTTGGTGGACAAGATGCATACATTCCAGGACTACAATACATTACGCTGTCAATCGATCCATGTTTATCGATTGCACAGGGATCATTGACAGGTGAATGTATTGTAGTACTGGAATGCGTCTATCTTGTCCACCAGTGTCCTAGCTACCATAGCAACATGTACCGAATAAACGAGGCGAGGATCATTTGGGTACAGTGCTGAAACAAATGATGCATACAGCACTCATTGGAGAACACAATAGACAGATGGGTGGTAGGATACTCAGTCACACGGACACTGTATAATTTTATATGACACAGGGTCAACATTTGATGCCAACGTATTGAAGTTCGTCAGGGGTAAGGCCAAGAAAGAAAAAGTTTGTCTCAGAAGACCTCGCGCATTGCTTTAAATTTTTTTTAGATTTTTACTCACTTGATATTATTGAAAACAGAATGCCAACAATTTTTGCCCAATTTAGTCAAATCATTAAATATTGTTGCATTTGTCAAAAACATTGAAGGTCATTTAAACGTCATCCAGGATCATAAAGGTCAACTCAGTAAACAAGGTCTTGCAGGCTCATGAAACTTAATGGTTTTGGTCAACAGCTATTGCCAAAAAATGAAAGATCACTCCAGGTTATCCAGGTCGTCTTAGGTCAAATCATTCAAACCTTTTGCTTGGACATGAAATTTCGTTAAGGTCATCCAAGGTCATCTATTCTTGAATTGTCGTGAAACTTTGTGGGTTAAGTTAAAAAAATGAAGGTTAGCTGTGGTCATCTGTTGGATGTTCGTCAAACGTTAAACATTTACACTCACACACCGCATTTCATGAACATACGTGAACCACAAAGAAAAGGTGATCGCTGAGTATATTTTTGGAAGCATTATAACCAAACGTGACCTCCCTGAGTGTACATCGAAGAATTAAATGACCCAATGCCCAAAAATCAATGGCCTCCCCTGCCGGAAAACTTAAAGGTAAAGCTTTTCGAGATTCTTCCAAACTTTATCTTTTGAAGGCAGAGGGTTTTATCATAACCAAAGCTTGGGATCAACTTGTCATGATCTCAAAGTAGATGTCAAGATTCCTATACACCAGTTGACTAAACCTAGGCCTTCATCTTTGTTAATTGTTACTTTTTCTCATTTTTGGTGGTGGTTTGTATATTTTCATCCCTGTGATACCTTCTCTGTCTGGGAGTAGCCAATTACAATATTTCGATTCATCTTATATTTAACTTGATCAAAGTGGTATTTGGTGTATAACTTTGCAATTTAATTGATTATTTTCTCTTTGAGCAATATGGAGAAGAATATGGGCACCAATAGGGAATAGCCATGCCTTAATGCTTTAAAATTATAAAATCATCCTAAATTGCACCGCGAACTCGACCGATTTCTGACTGAATAAAAGTACATGATTCATGTCAGAAATAATGCAACAAAACAAAATATTCCGTATACAGACTACAAAATTCTTTTGGTCTTTGTCCAAATGTGAAATATTGTGTTTTCCTCTGATGGGTCGACCCACTTCTGTAATGTACAGCAATTAAGGGGGACATGGCGTCAGTTTGTGTTTGAGAGATCAAATTGTAGTTTTCTAAATTTCTGAATTCTCACAACTTTCAGGAGTATTTTACTTTTGATTTGGTGAAAATCGGTCATTTGTTCAAATGTTATGGTTGATCGGAGTGTACAGCATCGCACAGAGAAAGATGATTTCTTATGTTTTCTTATTGTTTTTCAAGCAGCTACATTTACTTTGTTTTTCATTGTTTTTCCAGCAGTACTATTTAGAGCATTACAAAATAAATTAATTGTGGGGTAAAAGTGACCATTTACAGATGTGTTTTTGATTTAAAAAATAGTATTATTAATAAATACTCGATAAATTTTAGAATTAGACACAAAATTGTTAATTAATAATTGATTAATTAACAATTAAACGTTTCTGGACCTTTTATTGGGCCTATATCTTTTTTTGGCCATTTTCGAAGTTGCAAACTGCCACCCCCCCCCCTTATCTCAAAAACGGTTTGACCTATTGACTTTAAATTTGGCACAAAACTAGTTAGGTTGTATATACTATGATCCTATAGAGTATTTTGTATAAAACCCTTTATTTTTGAGTTGCACTGATTTTTGTATGCCACCAGCAGCAAAAAGAGCGAGAGAAGTTTGAACGGTTGCCATGGCAATGGGTGGGGGAAAATACAATTTTGGTAAACTCTCTCTAGGATCCAGATCCTGGGCCATAGTATTGTGTAGAAACAACATGGTCAAAATAACGTTTATTTTTGAGATACATGGGGGGGGGCGGTAAAAATTGCATTATTGAATTTCTGATTTTCTTTTTTCCTTGCCTTTGACCCCTGCTATTAGCATACCGGAGTCGATATGATTCGGGACCAAATATATTGAAAAAGGCTCATCCTCCGAACATTTTGGTATTCCTTTGCGTTATTCAAAGAAACTATTTGCTGTGATTGCAATAATCATAAGATTGTAATGAAAAATGAACGCCCTGTCCCCCCCCCCCCCCCCCTTAAGTGCATCAGGTCTCTTTAGCATCTGTGCATCTGTCGATGCAGAAGAATTACCGTACGGATTCCACTAGAAAATCTTGTTTCCTACACGAAATATCTACCCGAATTGATCCAAGGCGTGCATGATCTTAACACCCCTAAACACTGCATAATGTTTTACACAGCGGTGTGTAGCCCTTTTATACGCATACAGTAAAGGGCAAAGTTAATCAGTCAGCAGGGTGTCTCCTTTTACCCTTTCAATTAAAAGAACTTTTTTTAATATTTTTGTTTGGGTTGTATTTTTGTTTTAAATAAGGATTTCTCAGAAAGCAATAGATCTCCGAAAATTAAATATAAATCAGGATGGTGGTATATGAACTATATATTAATAAACACCAACAGGACCAAAAGCATAGGTTGCTCTCGCCTTTTCTAGCAAGGAGTGTTAATCTTATATCGAATCATCTCATCATTTCTTACCTGATTATTCGTCTACAGTACTTAATATTATTAGTGTGGGGACTGCTTCGGTTAAGCTGTGAATACACAAAACGAGTTTGCAATCCAGTAAATTATTTTGCTTTACCGAGTAATTCCGGGGGCGCTGTTATCCCGTCAAGGTATCAAATCAACAAATACCTCAGACTGAACATCGGATTACCAAAATATAAAACCGTGTAATTTATAGGCACTATCATTGGTTTGCTAAATCAAATAAGATGAAAAAAAATAAGATTTTTGCATGTTTGTAACAAGGATAGGTATCCTAACATACCCTCAAATACACTTTATTCACCTTTTAATTCCTTAAGATCTTGCACTTTTCTTACAGCATCTCTGATTGGCTCATTACATGGTATTGGATTTAGCACGATATAACCTCAACGGATCAAATAGACGTTCTATATATTATATATACAAACATTAGGCATTTCTTACCATGTCTCTCACATTGGCTAAATATATCATATAATAATGTATAACCAATAAAATCGGCTGATTGGCCGCAGGTGCTTGAGGAAGCTGTCAAGTCACAATGAGGTACACTTAAAAATGACACTTTACGGGTGTCGCATTTGGGTCTTCTAAATGTGTCAATTTGACATGGTTGAGGTGTCAGAATGACACCTTTAGACACATTTAGGGTGTCAGAATATTTCTTTAGGGTGTCAGAATGACAACTTTAGGGTGTCAAGCCAGAATGGCACCTTTCGGGTCTCTAAAGGTGTCATTGTGACACCCTAAAGGTGTGTAAAGGTATCATTCTGACACCCCAACAGTGTCAAATCGACACCTTTAAATGCTCATCTGAAGACACAAATGCGACACCCGTAAAGTGTCATTTTTTTCAGTGTAATACGTTTTGATGTAATACTCCTTCAATATTGTAGTAGGCCTATGAAAATATATATTTTGAACAGCTAGCATTGCATGGAATCCAAAAACAATGGACAGGTATTGAAAGCAGTGGTTGCTTTCAAAATAATCACCACAAAATCTTGTTTGTCCAGACTGACCTCCATTTTTTTCCTTCCATTGTGTCCTCCAAATGTATCCTTGTGTGTCATTACTAAAACAAAAATCATTGTTGATTTTTATCATCAAGAGAATGCACTCCAAATTCGTTTCCTTTCTTTTAATTTCACTTATCATTTGAAATCCTAATTTATGCAAAGAAATCTGAAATATCAGTGGAAATGGTACGTGAGCCACAATTACCCATTTCTTTGTAGACAAACTTTAATCCTGACTGAACTCTTGAAAGTTGAGGAAACTGTAGCGGGATGCATTCTACATATAATGAAAATCAACATTATTAATTTGTTCTCCTGCACTGAAATAAAGTGTTTTATATACTAGGTATCAAAATTACCTTAGTGATTATTTTGAAAGTAACGATTGTTTTCAAAAATTGTTTTGGATTCCCTTTATTAGTTGATTTAGCAAAAATATATACTTGTATAGTCCTGCTTCAATATTTAAGGAGTTACTCGTATCACACCTAACATATTACCTTATTGTGAAATGCGTAAACTTGAAGCCTGCGCAGTTCACTTGCTGAACGTAAGCATCCGAATAGTGGTTTTATTGAAGCTGGGTGTATTTTGAGATTTTCTCAAATTGTCTGCATATATGAACATTTCAGAAATTGCTCAATTTGAGAGCCGATGAAAAACAGGAAATGTGTCAGAACGCCGTGTTCGTTGTTTGGTTCAAATATTTCTCACTAACGGTGACTTGTTTTTCTTGGTACGGAGATTATATCAATCTATTCACATCATACCATAGCGAGTGCTGCAGGGGAAACATGTTAGTGCATAGTTTTGGTTTCTCATATAAGTGAGTCAGTTAAACACAGTCATTAGGACCCCATGACGTTTACATTAACACCACTCCTTTTACTTTATATGTTTTTTAAATGTATTGTTGTGATGGGTATTGTCCACTACGCTGACGTTTTTCGAATTATTGGACATTGAGCCTGCCATACGGGTAGACATTTCATATAGAAGTCCCATTGATGCAAATGAAGTATTACAATTGATTCCGTCATGCGCTGTATGACGTTGTGCAGTAGTGCTTGACGGAATGAATGGTAATACCTCATTTGCATCAATGGGACTTCTATATGAAACGTCTACCGCCATTACAAAAAGGCAGAATCTTTCCCATATTAAGCTATTCACAAATACCAAGCGATCATAAGCATAACAGGTGGCCAATACGGGTACTGGCCGTTTTTCAGAAGAGTTTTTGTTCCGAAAGGTTTTAAATCCGAGGGCTCGTTGTTCCGAACGGTTGGACGATAAGTTTTGTTTCGAAAGGTCGTTGTTCCGAAAAATGGAATTAAGGTCTTTGGTCCGAGAGGTTTTATCGAAGGGTTTTTGTCTCCGATGGTTTTTGGTCGAAGGGAAGTGGTCCGAAAGACTTCTTGGACCAAACACATCGCACCAAAAAGGCTGTCGGAACAAAAAAAAATGGATTAAAAGAACCACTTCGGACCCAACGGACCTTCGGACCAAAAGCTATCGAACAAAAAACCTTCGGATTATAAAGACCCATCGGTTCAAAAAACATCTTGGACCACAAAGTAATTCGGACCCATGTATGTCGTGTACATAAGTTCAAGTATTTTTTGTCTAATACCCTGTGTGGCTTATTATATACGTGCAATTTTTCTTTCCTTAGTCATAAAAAGTGGGGGGGGGGGTGTTTGTGAGGTGGTCATGTGTTGAATGTGTGTTCCAGTTGGTGTTGGTGTGACAGAGAATGAGAGTTGTGAGTGAGTGGAATGAGTGTATGGTGTTATGTGTGTGTGAGTGAGTGAGTGAGTGAGGGAGTGACGTGAGTGGGGGGTGGGGGCGTGGGTGGGGGGGGAGTGAGTGATGTGAGTGAGTGAGTGAGTGAGTGAGTGAGGAGTGATGTGCAGTGATGTGAGTGAGTTTTTTTTTTGTTGGGTTTGGGTGATGAGTGAGTGAGGAGTGAGTGAGTGACGTGAGTGAGTGAGTGAGTGCAGTGGGTGGGTGGGTGGGGGGTGGGTGGGGTGAGTGAGTGAGTGAGTGACGGTGAGGATTGAGTGATGTGAGTGAGTGAGGGAGGGAGTGTGTGAAGAGTGTGTGTTGTGAAGAACTGTGTGTGAGAGTGGTTTTGGTCGGGTTTTGTCTTTTAGGTTTTACTTACTTTTAGGTTTTACTAAATTATTAATATCAGATGTATTTTTCATTTTTAAATGCTTGATGTGCAATATCTCAGCTGGGCTGGTTTTGAATTTTTTGTACAAGCATCATTTAATATGATATTGTTTTTACTTATGTGTGTGTTATATTTTGTACTGTATGACTTTTGATGTATTATGTTTGACCCCTGGGCACCCCTGAAAAACAGTGTTAGCACTGAAGGGGTTTCCCCAGGCAAAAGAAGAACTAATAAATAAATAAATAAGATGATGGTATCAACCAAATGCGGTTAAGATAAACACTAGGTAGTCAGAAACCAATTTTTACGGTTTTACATTTTTCTTTAAAAACAATTTCGAACGGAAAGGCACATCTCGTACCGTTGCTTTAAAACAATTCGTACAATTGCTTCACTCATTACTGTCTTGCATCAAGATGAAGACAATAATGAGTGACAGTAGTATTCCCTTTAAAAACTCTCAAAATTCACTAAAAATCGCATTTTACACATTTATTATACAAAAAGTAAAGCCGGATGGTAACCACCCCCCCCCCCCCTTCACAGGGTTAACGTGCTTGTAACTTGGGGGAAAATCTTTAAATATTAGAGCTAATGAAAGAGATCTGGACCATTCTATATTGTGAACACATAGAAATCTTATAATATTTCAGGAGTCTTTGATTGTTCCGACTTTCGGAACATCAACCCTTTGACAGGTTTTTAGTCCAAATGACAGTATTTTACTATTTGCCGGACGAGTTGCATGACCAAATGCCATAGATGATTATTTTTAGGATATTTTCCTAATGTTGAGAAGAACAACATATCGAAAGTCCCCAAGTTTCCCCCTTGTGCTTATTGAGTAATAAGGGGGTAAAGTTTATACAGGGGTAAACAATTTAAAATGATTCACTTGAGCTAAATCATGGACTATTGTATTCTTCTAGTCACCCTGATTAAAAAAAATGATTGGTTTGCCTAACTTTTGACCTTTAGTTTTAGGAATATAGGCCAACGTTTGTTCAAGGTCATCGTGGGGTAAAATTTCCCCAACAGTGCGATTTTAATTTAACTAATCCCAAATTACTCGTACATGTTGTACGGTCATATTATGGCAAAATATGCTTATCCACTCCATCTACATATTTTAAATGTTGACCTTATAGGGCAGTGGCTCGTGACCCTCCCATAGATCTAGACCCTCTATAACCTGCCGTAATGAGCCCAATAACTTAAACTTTATACAAGTTTATACAAAACGAGACGAACAATTTGATACACTTTTGAAAAGAATCAGAGCATTCTGAGACTCTACCCCAGTATGACCTTGAATCGTTCATTCCATATAGTTAATAATCCATAAATAACAGTCAGGGCAAACTATACCTTTTTAATCCTTATGACATGACGCAAGCATTGGTATACATTTGTAGACAATTGGAACATTATAGAATTTGACCTCTCTAAAAACGTTACCCCCTTATTCCTCAAATACCACAAAGGGAAAACTTGGGCAGTTTCGATATGTTGTTCCTCACAACATTAGGAAAATAACCTAAAAATCATCTATGGCTTATTTATTTCCGGGTGTTTTTCTATTAATCTTGGACTAATAGGAAATATATTAATTAGCCTGTTAACCAATGAGATTCAATTATTCATGTCTACTAAATGATAATTAAATGTATACTTTTATAGAACCTACTCCAAAATTGAAGGTGTTTTTTTTAATGTGACGAGATGGTTCGGTATAAGATTTAAAATTTTACCAGAATAAGAGATAACATGTTGTGCTTTGTGTTTATGAATAAAAGTTCATTGCCAACATAAGGTTTGTTTTGTATTAAAAATTCGCAGGAAAATCTTTTCATGCGTGTTGGTAACCCACAATTCAAGACAATGGGGATTATAGCATGAAGCAGTCCTGTCTATGCAAATGAGTATATGTATAAAACAATAAATGCTGCTGACTGGCGCCGCACTATTCACGTAATGGGTGTATGCAACATCTGAAATCGTTCATACTTCGTAACCCAATTCCCTTATAGAACTGAAGACAAAGAAAATAATCAATAAGTGGACCCTTTCATATGTGATAGCAGCAAATGCACATTTTTTAAAAAATTAAAAGGCAAGTCAAATCTCACTACAGATGTTGCGTTCAGTGCATGGTTATGAAAGACTATGCTCCGCTTGGTTGTAAAAAGGAAATAGCGAGAGGCGCACTCTGCGTACGCACTTGGCACTCCACGCGACGCCAAACAAATGGCACTCAGCGTCATTATAATATCTAGTAATCCGTGTCGTTTGCACTCTGAATTCGTACTTTACAGTATTTTACTTGTTTAAATGAGTAATTAATGCAAAATATTAAGTGTTGGTGTCTATACACAGTACATTGCTCAATGAGAAAAAAAAGTGTGTGGTTGGGTGTAAGATATGCAGATCTGGGTGCAATTTCGTATTAGAAATTCATGATCCAGGAAAGACATATTCGGGAATCCGACCCAGGCTTAAATAAAAACCCAATGACCTTAAGCGCTAAGCATTACAGAAGTGGGTAGACTGTACCCAATTATTATGATCTAATCTTGTACTATATAAGGCGTTGTGAAAACCGCTATAGATGAAAACACAATTTCACATTGGGACAAACACAAAACGATTTTTGTGGGTTTGCGACGGAATAGCATGTATTGTGCGTTGTCATGATATGAATTGAAAATCAGTCTATATAAATGCCTTTCATATTTGCAGTCCAGAATTTGGTCGAGTTCGCGGCGCCGTGCGCAGAGTCAAATTTTTTTTTTTTATAAGATGGGTTTGTCATTTTTTAGAAGAATGTAAAGCAATATTAGACACATTTTTTTTGAACGAGCGCCCCCAATTTTTTCAAAAAAAGTGGATTTTACACGGTTGAATTGTAAAAAGGGCTAGTAAAACATACCTGTGAATGGTTGTTATAAGCTCGCGAAAATGTCTCTTGGGTCACAAAAGCGAAAGGACTTTTGTAATTAGAATAATTATTTTGGGGGGGAATACGAGTAATAATCACGGCTGCTGGGAAAACGGCCCCCTTCCAATGTGAAATTAGCCGGGAAAAACTAGCCGCCCATTGTACGTGTCTACGCTCATCCTTAGTTGTTTATTGGTTAGCATTAAGTTAGAGGTAATCTTCTCGAAGGTCGGCATATTCATAATGGACGGACATAAAGGTAGCAGTGTCCAGCTCTGCCGTTAAGTCCAATCTGGGATCCCAATTCTATTACAAAATCGCTATTTTTATGATAAATAACCGCCATTTTGAGCATTCAGTTCACAGGTACCTGTGCCAAATATTTCAACTTTTTGAAAACTGGGGGGCGCTCTTCAAAAAATGTGTCATTATGTAAGGAATGCTTTTCACTCAATTGCTGTGTTATATTCCAGCGAAATACAGTTAGTTTGTTGAAACAGGTTGTATTCTAAACATAACAACCGAATAGTTTTTTTTAAGTGGGGTATTTTGAGATTTTACCAATTGTCTGCATTTATGAACATTTCAGAAAATGCTCAATTTTTAATTTGAAAGCCTATGAAAAGCAGGAATGTGCTCAAGAATGTGACCTTTGGCCCCATTCACAAACCGCAAACGGCAAGACCGGACACTAGCGGGTCGAGGACGCGATGGTATTTTCTAAAAAGTTAAAGAACCACCGTCACATATTACTTCAGATGTTCCTTTCAATGCATGGGGTATATGAAATGACTTATGCTCAGCTTTGGTGTCAACAAGTATTTACCCCTCCAAAAAACTTGTATGCTCGGGTCGCCAGAGGCCTACTTTTACAAGAAATAAGAAACAACATTAAAATACATTTTTTTAAAGGAGTAAGATGGTTTTATAGTTTTAAGTGCACCTTTATTACAGAACATGTATAAAAAGAAATTCAAACTGATTTTAAATAGATCTTTGATACCTGAGCCATAGATTGCATTAGAACAATCACCTTGTTTACACCTATTATCCCCGTTGACATGGAACCTTAGTGTGTGACATTTTACATCACATAGTTCTAAGCTTTAATTACATAGGTTCTACCTCATGTTATCCTTCAAATACAGAAATAGAAAAAACGCCCCAATTAGGCGCACGCAAAAATGTGTTAATAAGAATCCCCAGTTATAAAGCTTTAATGTTTAACATAGGTTACACCTTTCTGTCATTCAAATAAAAAATAGAAAAAGAAAAACGCCCAATTGGGCGCAAAATGTGTTACAAATATCCCAAGGTGAAAGCTTTGATTTAACATAGGTTACGCTTCTGTCATTTCAAATAAAGAAAAAGGAAAAGAAAAACGCCCAATTGGCGCAAAATGTGTTTAATTAAAACTATATACCAAGTTATAAACTGTAATTTAACATAGGGGTTACACCTTCCGATTACATTTTTAAATAAAGAAAATAGAAAAATTAAAAAAAAAACCCAATTGGGCGCAAAAAATGTGATAAAAACTTGAATCTCCAAGTTAAAGCTTTAAGTAAATAGGTTACACCTTCCTGTCATTTCAAATAAGAAAATGAGAAAAAACGCCCATTGGGCACAAAATGTGTTTTAATAACGAATACCCAAGGTATAAGCTTTAAAAGTAACAGGTTACACTTCTTGTTCATTTCAAATAAAGAAGAAAATAGAAAAAACGCCAATTGGTGCGCAAAATGTGTTTTTAAAACTGAATGTCCCAAAGTTAAAGCTTTAATTTAAACATAGGCTAACCCCTATCATTTCAAATAAAAAAAATAGAAAAAAAAAAACGCCCAATTGGGCGCCACAAAATGTGTTAAAAACTGAATCACCCAAATTAGAAGCTTTATTTAACTAGGGTACACCTTCCTATCATTTCAAATAAAGTAAATAGAAAAATTAAAAAAAACGCCCCAATTGGGCGCAAAATATTAAAAACTGAATCCCCAAGTTATAAGCTTTAAATTAACGTAGGGTACACCTTCCTGTCTTTTCAAAATCAAGCTATTACCTAAACTTCGTCTTAAATAATATCAAACACATACATGGTAGGAAGATTCAATAATTACGTAGTATAACTCTACGTGGCCCTGATCATTCTTACTTATAACTCTCCTATTTGTTACTCACCCTTATCTATCCCTGCACGTTTGAACAAACTCCATAATAATAAAATAATAATAACTGAGATTTATCATAGAGCATTGTACACTAAGTAAGGCCACAAAAGCGCTTGTTTTGCCAATGTATTACGATGCCATCAGGAAATCGTCACAATTATTTCGCTTTCCCTAGGTCGGCGGCAGCCGGACAAGCGACCAATCCTATCAGCACTTAGATTGTAATTTCACCAAACAGCTATCGGCTTGGGTCGGACGAAGCATGTTGAGGGGTAAAGTGCATTGCCAAGTGCACCCAACCACATTGGCCACAGCGGGGCTCGCTCGAACCCACAACCTTCAGATCATGAGGCGGCCGTCTTAGATCCACTGGAACCACACAGTTGCCTCATCAACAAGCAAGTCTTCAAGAGACTAAAACACCCAAAAGAAAGGTTTTTTAAGGCAATTTCAACATGCAAGGATGGTATTCTTTGTCTGGTGAAATTGCATCGCATTACACCCCAACACTTTAAAACTCCCAAATTACTAGTAGCTACATAGATCATTTTCATAAAAGAAACATTTACATGAAAAGGACTTCAGCTTAGGTAGAAATAGACTCCTTCGCATTTGAGGCAGTGGTTTCTATAAAAACAATAGCGTACGCACTTGACCGAATCACGCACCTCAAATAGAACTACAGCGTCATTAGTATTAAATCTAGTAAATCTTATAATCTGTGCAAGTAGTTGACATGGTTGACTGGATTCCTAACTTTTCACATTATTTATTTATCTTGCTCTGGACGTAATGCAGAATAAGTGTTGGTGTCTATGCATAGTTAACATTGCTAATGAGCTAAACAAGTTTAGTGTGTTGCGGTGTTAAGATCATGTATATCTGGTGTCAATTTCGTGTAGAAATCCGAGGAAGAATGATTTTAGGGGATTCCGCAGGGAACCTCTTCTGCATCGACCGATGCTTAAAAAATATGATGCCTTAAGTGCTGAGCATTACAGAAGGGGGTGACTGTACCCAACATTCATGTAATCTAATCGTGTACTATATAACGGAGTTGATTAACCGCTATAGAAGAAAACACGATATGTCACAATGGGACAAAAACAAAATATTTTTTGTCGTTTACGTACGGAATATTGTGTATTGATGCGTTATTCTGACATTGAATTGAAAAATCAGTCGATAAATGCACTTTTATATATCACAGTCCAGAATGCGGTCGAGTTCGCGGCGCAAACTGAACGCGGGGTGTCCTTTTAAAAGCATTTAAGGCATGACTGTACCTCGTTTTCCTACCCGAATGCTTCTCTAACCCGCTCCAAGAAAAAATGCTTCAATTAATTGCGTTTTTATATTCCACAGAAAACACCACTTGGAACAAGTTAAAATACGAACATAAATAGCGTAATTGGCTGATGTGAAACTAACTTGTAGTTTTAATAACAAATTAATATTATAAATCGCAGGGATGAAAATGTATAAACAACACTAACAACTAAAGAGAACAAAGCAAAAACACACAACAGTAAGACCAAAGTAAAGTCATCGAACAACAGTTAATGCATGGTGCATAAGGAATCTTAATATCTACCTTGAAATAATAATACGACACTTTGTTTCGAAGGCTTGGGTTTGATAAAACCCTTGCGTCAACAAGCTTCAAAACATTCGGAAGATTTTTCTATGGAAGGTTATCTTTTAAATGTCCGTAATTTTCAATGCTTCGTAAAGTTTTGTCATATCGGGTATTCTCAAAACTATATGAAAACAGAGTGAACGATAGGGTAGATGCGAAAGTTGAACATTAGCATATAATTCATGAACAGATTACAACTTTATAATATTGTGCAGCTGAATTCCTACAAACTTCCACTTAATTATAAAATCAAGACTAACAAAACTATCATTCACCTCTTCTACAATGCAAAGTTTCACAACAGGTCCGGAGAGTAAGAGTAATATCGATCCAAACTAATTACCCATAAGAAACTCAGCCGTAAACGCTGTGTCGCCGTGAAAACATATAAACAAATACACATATCTTGAAAGGAAAATACCAAGGCCACGCCAAGGCTAACAAAAGTGCATGTTTTTGCATCGGTGATATTTTCAAGATAATACCATAAGCTACCCCTTGTGGAGAATAAACTGCTTTGTCTATGGGGATTTTGTTACGTGAGTTTTGTGAACTATATCATTGTTTGCGAGAAATTTAGCCACAACCCGCTTCTACTTTTTGACATAAAGTCGTGAGTTTGAAGTTTCCTTATTTGATTTATGCAGTTTCCAGCAAGGATTCTGCCACTTTTATTGGAGTGAGAGAGTGTGTACCACTCTGCTCGCCCTGACCGTTGTCATGTAGTCAATGGGGTGGTTGTGAAGAACCATAAACGTCTAACGTGAACGCCTATTCTTACACTTGTCTATTCAAAATCACTCTCCTGTTACAAGATTTTCAATAGATAGGCGTAAGAATAGGCGTTCATGTTAGGCATTTATGGTTCTTCGCAACCTCCTCATTATGTAGGATATCATTGAGTTGTGCGTTACTGAATGTATGGAATCCAAGCAACCTGTCATAATGAGCCCTATAAATATGCAAGCAATTACTTGAACTATTTATATATATCTTCTCAGTTAATACATAATGAGATGAACAACTTCATACTTTTGGGGCCATTCTCCGTTAAAGTGTTCAAGTTTGGTCTCCAAAATGACGAAATATCAACATTAAGGAATTCCTGAAAATCATTGAAAATCGTAAACTTTAATATTCTCAGAACACGGAACAATGCATGGGTGATCTGAAAAATATATCCGATTTTTTAGTATATTGCCTAACGTTAACACTTAAGTAACGTATCTGTCGTAACCAGGTAACGTACCTGTCGGGCCTTTTTCTTAGTCGTGCTGTTCTTGATGAAAGTACGTGCTTCACCGACTTAGTCTCTATACGTTATCAGGTATTACCTTCATACTAAAGCATGGGGTGGTATTCGTCTTTATGTATCACGCCATATTGCAAGAGCGTAACAGGAGGGAGGTAACGTATCTGTCGCGGTATGAACGTAACAGTTACAGGAGGGATTTCTTTCATTACTAGGGCTGGAAATTGTTACGTTGAAACCAGATTTTTATACAAAACATGTATAATATAACATTGACATCTTCTCGATTTATCACATATTGGAACATAGGTATTCAATTATTTTTAGCAATTTTGTATCCATTCGAATTATGGTAACGTATCTGTCTGCAATATTGGCGCTCAGAGATCTTTTACGAAACTTTAATAATCCAATATTATCATGTTTTAAACTTAACAATTAGTGCATAATAGAGGCTGATAAAAATGCAATGCAATCTGTGATATGCGCTCTTGTGACACATTTTAAAGAATGGATTTGGGCTGGCGACATGGCGAAAAGCAAGAATTATGCATGTTTAGCCTTATTGCTTGATACTTTTTCATCCGGTTACAACATCTAGTCCGGATCATTTTGAAAACATAACTCCTAAGTATAATTTATATTCATAAACATTCATTCTTAAAGGCCAAAAACAAGCTTTAAACTGTGCATGACTGTGAGCGACACTAAAAACGACTTTTTGAACACTTTATCGGAGAATGGACCTTTGGGAAGAATCGGGGCATTCGTAACCTTTACCCCCCCCCCCCCCTCCCCAGTATGAACCGTGAACAGTTAATAATCCATATATCGCAGATAGGACAAACTATACCTTTTTAATTCTTATTACATTACACGAACGTTGGTATATACATTTGATCGCAATGAATATTTTAGAATTTGATCCTGTACAAACTTTAACCCTTATTCCTCAAATAGTACAAGGGAAAAATTGATATGTTGCTCTTTACAACATCAGGAAACTCTCCTGAAAAATCACATATGGCTTATTTTTAGGGTGTTTTTATCTATATCTTGGATAACAGGTTCGAACCTCGGTTCAACTTTTGATTTCATGTGCGTTTCGCTTTACGCTTCCAGTCCATACTCGCCCTCGCAGGTTTTCACCGGGTATTCCGGTTTCTTCCGTTTTTTTCCTTCCCTAACGTGTATACAGTGGCGTACCCAGGACCTGCAAAGCGAGGGCGCGAAGCAGAGTTAACTTACTGCGTGTTATCAACCAACATGTGATGATTTCACACCTCTAATTTCCCCCCAACCCTACTGCCTGACATTGTTAAAATTACTGACAGTGGGTCACATCTCTAAGTTGACTCCCAAAAAGGCTCGGATTTGGCCAAAATGACTGTAATTTTGATCTAGATTTACTTTCTAGGGCTTTACTTAAAGGTGCATGTGTAAATCCCAAGTGTTGATTACTCTATTTAGTTTTTTTTTATGCTGAGTACTTATCTCTCTCTACAGGGAAAATGGCCTGTGGTTCTATGCAGTTTATGCATTTTCCGGGGGTGCCCGTCATCGTGTGCCGATATCTCACCAAGGAGCTGGTCAACCCTTGCAATTTCCATGCTTGGCAGACTGTCAATACCTAGATCTTCTGAGAACACCTGACATTTAAGGTACCAGTCGCACGATAGTGAAGAAATGAGAGTTTCCTGACGGTGCGTTTGTACATGGTAGTATAGGCAGTTTAATTAGAGGTGTGCAACCTGTACATATTTTGGTGGGGAGTATAACCCCTTGGTCTAACTTGACCTCTGAACCCTAAGAAACTGTCAGAAGTTGTCGTCTGATTCTAAAATATATCGAGGCAAACAAGTCGCAGTAAATCACCAGATTAAGTATATTTTAGGCTGAAATTGTAGAGATTTCAGGTACTTTTCTGTGTAAAAGGAGCATTTATCACATAAATATGCTGTGTAGGCCTTACAATCTCTTCAGAAATGGCAAAGCTGAATATGTAAAACTTTCTGAGTGTGGGGAATGATCAAAATTCAGCACCTTTTGTGATTTTAATGTACAGTGGAAAAGCATACCTGCTAGATTTATATTTCGTATGTTGAAATCGTAAATTTTAAGAAAAGTTTGGCTTTACATTACGTCTTTTTCCTTGGATGTTCTGAAAAATTTGAAATTGACTAAACATACAGATTTTGTTATTCTTCTTACTTAGGCAAGAAAGTATGATGATGAAGGGCTGATCACTGTTCTAGGTTAAGAAATAGTGTTGTTATGTCCAATTTTTTTTATCAAAGTGCATATAAGCCTATGTAAATCCTGATGAAGGGAGCCCTCTTTGACGGAAATCTGCACATTGCCTACCTATGACACATGTACAATATTTAAGGACAATTTAAGACAATCGTGATGTATTTTGTTAATCAATCAAATCAATTCATATTTTTCCTTCCCATTTTTTTCTCATAAAGGAAGATGAATGAGGCGAACCGGTGTCTCCGGACGTGTACGAAGCTCTACGTACAAGAATTTTGGCCAAGGTGGAGAAGGGAGCCTTTGACAAAGATTGCTGGAAGTGGCGTGGGGGTTTGCGAAGCTTGACGGCAGATATGGAAAGGTTAAATTTACCATTAGAGGAGCTATATAGTGACCCTTACTAGTGACCCTGATGAATTCGGCAGTCTTTATGGCATTAAGTACATGGACGTGCAGTTTATTCCATAAAGACTGCTGAATTCAACAGGGTTACCAGTGACACATGTTCATTTAATGCATAAAGAAAGGCCTATACCAAAACAATCTTAACTGCACATTTTTACTGTAGCAATATAGTGAAGACATGCATTGTTCATTTTTCTCTCTCCTTCTTTGTGTGTGTGAGTGGGAGTGGATGGGTCAGTGAGGGAAATTGGTCATTGTGATTGGTTCATGTTTTTGAATGGCCGTTGTTTTGTCTTCTCCCATTGGTGGTAATGTCATACTCTGGACAATGGGCTGTTTCATGTTTATTGTGCAAGTTTATTAAAGTACTACACTACACTGATACTAGATCATCTTGATATATTGAAATGTTTACCTTAGCCAATCATCCGAAGACAAAATTCTTTTGATTTAAAAGTGTCACGATTGGTTACCCCCACCCCCCAAGAAATAAAAGAGAAATCAAAGACAATGATCAATTTGTGATGTATAAAGATCATAAGAGACATCTCTTGAACAATTATATAAAGCAAAGAAATCACTTGGGTTTTTAAACCAATGCTTTGTAGAGTGTTTAAAACACTCTACAAAGCATTGGTTCTCGTAACTCTTTACCCAAGTAAATGATCATAATGCCCATTTATAACGCACACGTATCCGCCCCACAGGACGCTCACGGTTCGATTGCCAATTATTATTACGCTGCCATCAGGAAATCGTCACAATTTTTGCGCTTCATATAGGTGGCAGCTGGCTAAGCGCAAAACCCTATCAGCACTTTGATTGCAGTATCATCCATAACAGATTCCTATTTGTTGCTTAGATCGACGAGGAAATTGAGAATACGTATTTTGTCCAAATAAAATAAAGTTAATGGATACATTAGGTTTTAAGTTATTGATACTTTGAGATAGACTATTTGTCCTTAGTAGGCTACGAAGAGGCTACATGAGGCAGCCCTTTATTTAAAAAAAATACCTATTAGCTTATGCCGGTGTAGCGTAATGAATGTTAAGATTTGGAGGGATTATCTAACAGTCTTCTCACCAAGCAGACTGTCACTATCTCAAAGTATCAACAACTCCCGTAAAACCTAATGTATCCATTAACTTTATTTTTGGTCTTCTGCTTCAATTTTATTTTACGAGAATCGGTAGCACATGCGTTTTCAAAATGTTATCTTACCATCTAATTTCCTTCTCTACATACATTAAGGAAATGAACGACATGTTGATTAAGGTCCATTTATAGTACTGAATGGTTGGGATGTATTATTTTTTTTTAATAATCAAACCTAAAATTATTAAAAAATATAAACTGTGCATTTCTGCGAGATATTTTTACATTATATGTTAGACAACTTTCTAAGCTAAATCCTCGCTTTTATACCATCCACTTTGATGGGCCCTAACCGGAGATATTGTCAAATACCACTTGGGCCATTTTCATAAAATTCATGGAAATTTTGACTGATGAAACTAATGGAACAGCCACAAATCTCTGTTGGGGGACAAATGTGCGGACAATGCTCTAATGTGGAGGGACAATTTACTCCCCCACTTCCTGCAAGATGCCAGGGAGGAACATGATGAAGAAACCGTTTTGACCAAAGAACAATAAAGGAAAGTGCGGTTGGTGTTCAAAGGTCTCAGTTTACTTTCAACAAGGGGTGTTTTTATTGTTCGACCTTCTGCTGAAACCTGGAATAAGCCTGAGACAACAAGACTGTTTGGAATTGACTTCACAATGCTACATGTATTTATTGGCAATTGCGACATTATAAAGTTATAAATTATGTTGTATCACAAGAAGCAGCACTTTATACCTATAGGGCGCTTGCACGCCAGGTCAATAGGTTATCTTGGCCAGACCTGCCTCTAGAACAACCAAGCATGTAGAGAATACAAAGGAATCACCTGTAGAAATAGCTGAAATATTCAGGTGAACCAGGTGCATGCATTGTATTATTCGCATCCATGGATGATCTGGAGGGCAAACAAAAGTCCATTCAATATAATTTACCTTCCTTGCAAGGGCCCTATTCCTTTATTTAATTTTTCAATAAAGAATGTCTTGAAGTTGATTTTCAATGGCAACTTTTGTTGATGTCAGGATAGCCGAAAATGACCCAACAAGTGTCTCAGATAATTGGTAATAACACCTGAACCAGACCCCCAAATTACACCATCTAAAAATCTCATGAAAGCTGGAAAATTCCTATATAAAAGAGAATCAGTTCAAGTCCAGTTGAAATGAACTTAAGTTTTTGGCCAAAAATTAATGTTTCTATAGTTGTTTTTTTTGGGGGGGGGCAGTTTATATGGTATGGTATATAAATGAAACAGTTACCCTAGAACTTTGCGCAAAAATTGATATATAGGTTCCAAGCTTTAATTAAATTGGTTAATTTTACACGATGCTCAGACTGGTGACAAGTTGTTCCCATTGTCTCATGAGACCCAAAAATGTACTTTTTACAGTGTTTGGCATTTGGTTGGATGCTTAAATGGCAAAATGTACCAAAGATCTACATGGTTTATGGGGTCCCCAAGACTTTCCCTGGATATTGCTAATGCTGCTATCACCAATTCAGTTAAAATACATTTTCGGCGTCAGTATGGCATCTGGCACCACTCTCAACAACAACTGTGCATTTACCCCAGGATGACCTTTAACCTTTACAGCCCTAGAACCTAGACTAACAATACCTCTCAACACGACGGATATATTCGTGTATATTTTAACTTAATTTAACTTGATTTTCAATCTGCTCATGTACTAAAATATCCCACCTTGCAGAAGAGAAGTAGTGGTTGGAAAATTTGGACTCCGTCATTGTCTGACAGTCTAGGCCCCATTGAAACCCAAACAGCAACAAATCAATTTTAGATTGGAAATCCTACAGGAGCATGCCGCAGTAATACTTTGACCCGTTGCACCTGAACCGCATTCCACCCATACCAGTCCACACCCAGGTGAATGTATTGTCATTCATTTATTTGGGTATTAACCAACCTAGATACTAGCTACAATTTGTTGCACCTGGACAGCGTTCTTCCCATAGCATTCCATACCCAGATGAATGTATTGTAATTGTTTTTTCTATTTTGCTAGTTAACCCACGACGATACACCCGTTTCACCTGGACAGCATTTTAGCCCATACCACTCAATACACAGGTGATGCAAAGTTGGGTATTCGCCGATTAACTAACAAGATGGCGACCGATCGCCTCTATTATGCCAACATATACTAAATGGTAAGGAAATAGAGCAAGATTAAAATAAGATATCTATTTCAGTAAAAGGGCTTGAACCTTCCGTTGCAATCATGTTTTCAGACATCCAGGAGTCGTATCTTGAAACAATACTCTTGAAAAGATGATAACGGGATATCTAAATTGGTATTTGTCTGTAATAAGTTGACGAAAATAAACAAGTTACTGGGTGTGTTTTCATTATTCGGTTCATGGATCAAATTTTCATATCATCAAAGAATTGGAGATCGAAAACAAGTCTTTCATTAACCGTTTATTTATTAGGCCTGTCTTAACTATACAATCTGCTATTTAGGAAACACATTATTTATTATTTCACGAACTGTAAAGGTGTCCACGCAAAGATGTGACGGGAATGCTGAGATCGTTTAAATAATTCATTTTAAAAATATTAACCTCACGGAATACTGATACCATCTCAAGGTCACTTGAATATTGAAGTTATTGCTGTCGAATTGGGTGGGTAAATATTTGTTATAGATAATCATGTAAGTTCAATTAAACGTTTGCACTATGTCTGTCTTTGCATATGAATATGAAGTACGTCTCTTCATTAAACAATTGAAACTGCTTATCAAAAAGGCATTTATCTTTTTGTTCTATTCGGTTTAAAACAACCGAACTGAAAAGTGTAACCAAAAAACCTTTTTTAATTGCGTTTACACAGATTGTTGATCAGCACGGTCAAGTTTTCCCCCGTTTCGTTCAACCTCTTTAATATTGAACTATAAACATAGTTTATACACAAACGCGTGCTTTAAATTTATTGAAGCGCAATAGTGTAATAATCAGCTTTTTATGAATAAAAAATATTGGGATCAATTTTACCCCGTGCCGCCAGTCGGCTTGCCAAGTTACATCATCTTTTATTTTCTATATCATAAAAAAGATACAATATACAACATACAAAACAGATATGGAGGAGAAGACCAAGAGGCCAAATAGACCAGAAGCGGCTAAATTACATTGTATAACGTGAAGGCGACGGCGTTATGCAAACGTGTCCTATCAGAGATCTAACGCTTTTTAAGACAGTAGATCTTAAACATGTAAACGATCGACATCCGGATTACAAGCCAAGATTTAGAGATTTTATCATTCTTGTGACAGTCATTCCTTTTGACAAGTGTTTCAAGAGTATTACAATGCCGTATTATACCATACACAAGGTCTTCAAGTCATGTTTTCACATTTGTCAAAAAGACTATTTTTGTCAGATTCCGTTTAAAAGAATAGATACTTTGATATATTTCAAAACAAATAAACAATAGGCTCTTTAAAACCTTCTAGTTTGAATTGTATGTAGATTGTTCACCAACACGGCCAAGTTTTCACCCGTTTGGTTTATACACAAACGCATGCATACTTACAAACTCTCCCTTTAAATTTTGTATTTGACATTTGAAGGTTTTACTTATTAAAGCACAATAGCATAATAATCAGGTTTTTTTCAATAAAATAATATTGGGTCAATTTTTTCCCGTGCCCTCAGTCGACTTACCATGTTACATTGTGTGTAACTTGAAGGCGTTATGCGTACGTGTCCTATCATAGATCTAACGCTTTTTAAGACAGAGCGAAAACATTCGATATATTTTGGTTTCACTATCTAATCTGGAGTACAAGCCAAGAGGTAGAGCTTTTGTCATACTGGTGACATTCATTCTGTTTGACAAGTGCTTCAAGGGTTTCATAACACCGTATTGTATCATGCACAAGGTCTTCAAGTCATGTCAATTACCCGTAACGCACAGATATGTGATGTAGCTGCACACAAAGTGACCCGCTACCTGAATTACTCGCACAACGAATTTGGTTTTGCTGGTTTACACATTTGTTTTTGTTTTAAGGGACTTCTGGACCGTGTAAAGAATATCCTTGAGGTGATATCTCAGTTGAAAAAAGGTCATTTACGCACCTTCAATTCCTTTTAATACCTTCTTGGCCAAAGAAGCGTGTGTTTTGCAATAACAATATTAGCTATTAGACATGTTAGATGTAAGAACACGATTGTGTGTACGTACGTGATTGTGCGTGTGAGCACCCGTCTAATTGTGTGTGTGTGTGTGTGTGTCTGTGTCTGTGTGTGTGTGTGTGCGGGTGTGCGTGTGTGTGAATGTTTGTGTGAGAGAGAGAAAGAGAATATGTGTAGGTGGACAGGTGTGCTTAGCGTGTGTACTACTAAGTGTCTTTAATGGGGACAAGGTGCTTTGAAACCATGCCAAATGGTGTCGACTGAATTTTGTTAAAACATCAGTGATCCACAACAATTATAATCCAAAACCACGAGCACATCACAAATGTCCATCTGCATCTCAGTAACACAAATTTCTTTTAAAATATTTATTTTTTAATGAAAAATATCTTAAATATCATCAATCAGAGAAGGGTTGGATAAAGTATTTAAGAACGTTTTGTTTCTCTCTCTTTTTAGGTTTTAAGGTTTACTTAAAATGTTCTTATAACATTGCTGAAAACCGACATAACAACATTCCCTGTCAGACATTTATTCACGTTTTATAGTAGCTGGAATGAGCCCCATATAATAGTTCGGCAGATATAATGCACATTAAAGGTGGTTTAACTGTCCATTTGAACATCTGAAAATAGTTTGAACATAACTAATGAGAGCACGTGTGGTCCAGTGGAAAAGGGCAGGACTCGTGATTATTAGACCGTGAGTTCGAGCACCGCTGTGGCCAACGTGTTTGTGTCCTCTGGTAAGATACTTAATCTCAATTATCCCGTCGACCCAAGCGACAATTGGGGAGTTCTTATGGGTGATACGACAATCTAAGTGCTGATACGGTTATTCGCTTAGGCAGCGGCCACCTTGATGAAGCGAAATGATTGTGACGCTTTCCAAATGGCAGCATAGTAATAATTGGCAATAAGCTCATTGGTACTCTGTGTGTAATGCGGTATATAAGAATGATTGTATTATTATTATAACTTAGAAATGTTTATTCATTATTTAACATGCAAGTATTGCATAAATAAATACATTTAAAGCAAAATATTTACCCATTTTATGGTTATGTTACCTTGGAGGACCTTTAACTCAAACTAGTGTCTGACTACTTGTTTCGGGAATTGTGAGAACCGGAACAGGTTAAAAATGCTTTTAGGCCTGCGTATTTCGTAATGGATTTAAAATCGAAAATCTGCTTGTGAGGAGAACTGAAAGAAGTTATAAGTCTCTGTTATCACTGTTAAGAAGATATAGGTTTTTAACAGCGCTAGGGTCAGTTTACATCAAATTATTGAATAACTGTATTGGTTGATTTAAAAATACTGACTAACACTTAGCGTTACAATACCAACTGTAAATAGAAAAACCATTGATGTATGGAAAATATTTATTTTTTACTCTCGATATATCTGTTATCTCTTATTAAAGTAATAGTGTGATTTCTGGAATAAACAAACCCAAACAAGAAAGTTATTTTTTTTTTACTTCAATACTACAAATATTTCGCTCACCTGGAACGTTTTCGCTAGTCCGACTAGCGTCATCAGCAGATGGTGGTGCTGTGATGGTACTTCCTGTCTACTGGTAGGATATCCTCCCTAGTGTGACGTCATAAAACTCCATTCTTATAAACCCAAACAAATTTGATTTTGCTCTTAAATAAAAGATTAAACCTCAAGGTCACCAATTTCATTGCAAGGTAGGTGATTGCCAAAAAGGCTTGACGAAAATCTACTTTTACCTGTGCGACCAGGCTAATAAAGATCGAGGATTCCTTATTCTAAATATGAAAATCTTTACTTCAAGATATGTAGATCATTAAAAAGCTAAGACCCTTTGAAAGCGCTTTAGTATATGTATTGTTTTTTTATTATTGTATGATAGTTCGTAGCAACATTGATTGGTTGAATCATCGAATGACTGTCAACGATGAATTATCCAAGTAAAAATGCCCAACGGCATTTAATTTTCAGTGCCGTAATGTAAAGAAGGCAGCTATAGTTCTAATTGTTTTCTTTAAGCCATTTCTTTTATGATATTTTTCATATTTTTTGATTTGCTTCTATTTTGTGCAAAAAGGGAAACTACCATCGGGTGATAAAGCCATTGCTTGCATCCTTTGAAACGCAATTCAGGTCAATATTTCCAAAATATAAGCATGTACAGAACTATAAAAGAGCACCGCCAGTTCAGTACATTGAAATCTTTTCCGCAATTCGTTCATCGGAGTGCACGTCGTGTCGATTTTTATCTCGGGTGCCCTCCTGTTGTCGTGTTGGGATGCGGACGACTCTTAGAAGGGTAAGGTCTCTGTTTGCTTGCGTTACTGTTATTACATATACTTTCCTTTACAATGAAGTATGGCTGGGTACCCTAGCGAGGTTAGAAATTAAAACAAACAAATCAATACATTTATAGGATGCAAAGACATCCTCGTTTGGTGCCAGCAAGACCATTGGGAGGATATACGTCAATACCTACTAAACCAAATACATTTAATAAGGCAGTATGGAACTAACAGATTTCAAGTTTAACAGTATTTTTTTCAATAAATATGAACGTTAGCATTATTGCATTGTTGAATTTCAAGTTCAGGAATTCACATGAAGTTTTATTATCGCTACCTATAACATTTCCAACACTTTTTTTCATACATTTTCCTGTAATCCCTACAAATTTTCTTCAAGCATTTGGAAAGTAGTACTTAAAAAATTACTTAAGAAATGGAAATACTTCAGCCAGTTGTGTGAATACTAATACAGTTAAACAAGGTAAGATAGGGAAAAGTGTAGTCTTTATCTTTGTCTAAGCAAATGCTTTACCCCATGACACCAGCCTGAACTGAACCCTAACAATAACCCATATCCTAACCCTAACCATGACCCTTATCCTAACCCTAACCTTACCCTAAATCTTTATAGAGATTAGGTATTTACATAATCCTAACTTTAACCTCTTGCTGCTGAATACCATGCCTGCTCACACACGAAACATAAACTAAACAAGTAATAAAACGATTGCTTTCACAGATTTCCAAACTCACAAGGGTCTGTAAAACTATAATCGTTATAGCATATCGGTGGTAATTGTCATTTTCTGAGCTCTTGTAGTAGGTAAATAAATGCATTTTCACGACTGTCATTTCATTGCTATGTGATAATATTTCAATCGAAGTACTCAATATTTCTAAGTGCTTAGTTCTAGTGTTTCTGATCCATCCATTTCAGCAGCTCATGTATTGCTAGTAAATTGGAATGTCATCTATAATGAGCAAAGGTATTAGTTAAGTAAAGCCTTTTTCATACACTGTAAATCTAAGTATTTAGGGTTTTTGTAATACATTGTAAGCACTTCAAAGTGTTTACATCAACACCTTACGCACTAAAGGAAGTGTCGCTTTTTGGTTGCACCTAAATACTAAAGTAAACGCTAACAGTGATATTATTCGTTAATAAACACATTCAAGTGCTTTGATTCTAAACTTCTAAACATGTATACGCATTTAATTTTAAGTAAACATTATATAGCAACTAAATACAGTGTTCCTAAACATATTTTAGAATGTTTAATTTCGTGGCATTTTTGACAGATTTTAAAAACACATGGCCTGTGGATTGCCTTGCAACTGGCATAGTAGAACTCTTATTTCCATTGGAATGTGTATCAAAAACATATTAATTGGGCCTATTCCAGAAAACAAAAAAACAAATGCCCCCACCTCCTATAGAGGGCGCCGGATCCAGGACTTTTGGTCACTTTTGAAAGCTGGAATTCCAGAATTTAATGTCTAATATGGGGTGGGAATTCCAGCCATTTTAGGTATAGAGGGTGACGAAATTCCAGTGGTTTTACGATTTTCAGAGGAAAATTCCGGAAAAAATCAATATTTTCAACACTTTCTATACCCCTAACCATAATCCTCTTGGAATTCCAAGTTTTTTTACATTTGTAGTCTAGGAATTCCTGGAATTTACGGAAGGTAGTGTCTGGAATTCCTGGTAATTTACGGAAGGTAGCTTCTGGAATTCCAGATAATTCATGGAAGGATAGCCAGGAATTCCAGATATTTTGTGAACAAAACATGTTGCCCTCTATGGGGGGGGGGATTTTTTCTGGAATAGCCCATTGGGTCATCTGGAGCAATTTCGTGACCGTGGAGAGCATAGGCTCATTTCTCAGTCGATTTGTCTTCTATATGAAGGTTAATGAACAAATCTGTTGAGTTATATATGGTAGCAATTCTTTGCCCGTGGAGAGAAATGGACCACGGACGGTCAAAGAATTGCTACCAGGCATATAACCCAATTATATTGTTCCAAAAACAAATGCTCGCTCTTGTTTCATGCAGTGATAGCATTTTATATGTTCTTTTATCTTTTAAGCGAAATTGCCGGGTCAAAGGTCATTAATCAGAGCTAGTACCAGGCCACGAGCAACTTAAAGGTGTGTGTTCCGATCGTCTTTGGGACCCCCCTGATTTACCCGGAAGTAGTATCAATTTTGATATCAGATGAAGGCCGTATTTTTCTCATTCTCGTCCCGAAATTTGAGCCCTGAAATCCATTTCATTCCCAAGATATAAGCAAAAACCGCCGTTTTAGTGGTTAACCATCAATATTAGCACAGTATTGAATAGGGCTTTGCAACATGCATTATTGCGTCTACCATCAAAACCGCAAGTTTGTTTCCCACGGTACTTGATGGGTAGTATGTGCAAGTGCAAGGCTCTCATATCAAGTAGAGAAACACAATACATATAAATTGGAACAAGCACCTTTAAACCAGAAGCATTATTGGCCGTTTAAATTGGTACTGCTATCTCAATTCATGTCAAGACCTTTATTTTAAACTTTGTTTATAGCACATCGCGAAGCATAATGAAAACGGACAGTCGTGAAAACGGCAATTCTTTGAATATTCTTAATAATCACTTTACAACCGTTTGGAGAAATTATGAGGAGTATTAATATTTTCATGCCACTTTCATTATATTGTCAATGAAAAAGGTCTCGCCGCAAAATATCGGCTTACGCTGACATGATTCTGCAGAATGACGTCATACTCTAAATATTGTGCGCGTTAAAAATAGCAACCGCCACACAAACTAAAAATCGGTAAGAGTTAAAGCGATGAAAATAATGCCTGAAGGAACTCGGGCGTCTCATCGTCTTTACATCTCAACGCCAGGTACTTGGGTATGTTCTTGTCGCTGTGTGTGTGTTTAAAGCTAAGTTTTACACTATTAACGTTTTTGATATTAAAAACAAACACACCTTATACAAAATAAGAAACACAACGTTATCATGTGATTATGTTTGTGATAAGCACCTTTTTCTCTTTCACTCTCTCTCTCTCACCAAAACGCTGTGTTGAACTTTCTTTTTACACCTTAAATGCTATTTCTATTTCAAAATTGACGGCTGTCTTAATTTATACCACATAATTTGTATGCTAGTTCTATTCGTTAATATTAATGTTGACGCTAACACAATTTTGACAAGCTAAATGATTAACTCATATCTCCTATCTAAAATCCGTAAGCCGATTATCCAGACTGGATGGAAAAAAGTGGTTGTACCGAGATTGACATTTTAGATTAAGAAGCTCCCCGTACGAAAAAGGCTTTTCGATGTTATGACAAGAAATCTAAATTTCACCATTGAACTTAATATGAGAATGTATATTTATTAATAATTGTTAATAAATCAGAGATGTAAAAAAGTATACGCATCAACAAATTTTTAATGGTTAAATCCTTTCTAAGGTGTTAAATAATGCGACCATCCAATGACCCAAACGGCCCTCATCATTCCCAGGCAATTGCAATTACGTAAATAGAGAGGGAAATCGTTTTTTCTCGCCTCCGGGCTAAACAATTCAGTCACAACAAGCAACGCTTGACTTCACACACTCTCATGTGCATCTCTGGGTTGCGTTTGACTTAGAGGAAGCAGCCACAAATAGAGCGTTATTATACCATAAAAGCCTCAATATGGTGCATAAAAGACTACAGATTAAAATGTACACAAAGAACATGGCGTATAGCTACTAAGCGATCCCAACGTGTGATTGTTTGCCTTTTCCCATTGTCTTGGAACTTTACACGTTTACTTTATCGTGATTTTCTTTACGCGAGAAAAAGAATGAAAATCCCTTGATCAGATTAATGGGTTTGGTCCAATCTTGTTGTGTGAAAACAATGGGAGACGCGCGCGCACACATAAAAATAATAAAATAAACGCAAATAGTTGGATCACTTTTGCATGTTCTCACGTGTCTGACAAATTACCTCGAATTGTCAAAAAAGCTCAAAGTCATAGGTTGCACCTATAGAGACTTGCATGTCATGGTAGGGTTAATGGTCACACACCAAGGTCAAAGTCATTAGAGGTCAACCTGTGCTGATAATGAATCCGCTCAAAAGGCGGATAGCGGCAGTTAGTGGCACGCAACGGTGAATTCAAATTGTCATCAACACCTGTCAAATCAAATGATAGTAAGCGACTCAGAGCAAATCTTAAACAACTCTATATTAAAATTACAAGGGATGGAGGAGAGTGGAGATTGGATGCTGTCACTGAGCACAGGATTTTGGATCAAACATCGACCTGAGGAGATAGGACGTACGGCGATGAGTGATGCATGCCACCGAAGCCAAATCGGGCCAGCCTTGCAGTGAAAGAAAGCTGGTAAACAAAAAAGGGATTTTACGGACACTGTTAACTTGGCTATTCTCCAACTAGCCCCTTCTGTTTTGATAATCAGCGGTGTCGCAGAGTGAAGGCATCAACAAACTGCGTCCTAAAGCCGGCGCGTAAGGAAGTCAGAAGAAGAATAAGATTGACCACGCAAGCAAAATCAACAATTGCCTTGCTTAACAAGTATGCATTGACAATTGGAGGCAATACTCTCGTAGAGAATCCATTCGCATTTCAGGGATAGTAACAACTTGGTGATGATGATGAAGATCAGTTGGTGGGCGAAGTCATTAAGATAGCTGAATCGATTGACGTCAACCTCAGCAGAAAGGATATTTCTGTAGCACACCGAGTGGGAGAAGAGGGGATCGGGCCTCGTCCAGTCCCTGTGCAAGTTGGGTCCCGCCACCTCAAAGGATCTGCTGTTGAAGAATCGAAAGAAACTAAAAGTAAAGGGTAAGGTTACCTTAACGAAGACGTCACCCTATTACGGGCGAAGCTCTTCACGTTTGTGAAGGGTTTTTGGAAATGTTGAGCGTTTGCAACATATCCAACGGGGCACCAAATACATTGCAATCCTAGAGGAATGGTAGTCAGTGGTGGTGGAAAACCCTGTGATTTATTCAAACTTGGTGTTCAAAGCATTGACTACAGCCAGTTTGGTCTTCTTCATAATTACTGTTCACTGTCTAGGACAGTTCGGACCCTTCCAGTTTCAAGAATGACCAAATACAGCATGCAGCAACATTTCAAACCTGAGATCATGGAAACTGAGCAACCTGTACCTACTGGATACTCTCAAGTACCAAACCTACATTCTTGATCATAACTAGCGTCTCATCTAACAAAGCTTTCAATGGATGTTTAAATCTGTGGTCTTAACTCTAAACTTAAACTTGGGGTCATTGGATCTCATGTTAAAAACTTGACTGTCTGTGTATTATAAGTTGTGTTAACACAGGAATAGTCCTAGTTGAAGGAACAAGTGGTTTGTCATCCCTTTATACAAAAACAAAGTGTGTGTTGATGCGAAATGATCCTAATATTACCGTGCATACTCTATGAGCTCTTGGGTAAACTTTTCAATTCAATTATAAATACAAGGCTAGCCAAAATATTATGGACTGTATGGCTTAATTGGTGAAGAACCAAGCAGGTTTTCGAGCTGGCTACTCAACGCTCGATCATATTTTTACTTTAAATGTATTATTGAATTTTACCTTAAATCAAAAGCAAATAAAAAATGTATTGTGCATTGGTTGATTACAAAAAGGCATTGAATCTTACATGACAGAATCGCTTGTCGTAAGTTTTCTTAAGGTTAAATGGTAAGGGTATGCATGTCATCTATAATTGTATGAAAAAATACCAAATCCTGTGTCAGAAAGCAGAACAATCAAATAGTTACATTCTTTAGCCTGTAATGTTGGTGTTCGCAAGGCGAACAACTTATCCACCATTGTTTTTTTCAATAGGTTCTTAAATGATCTTGAATCCTCTTTGAGAAAAAGATAAAGTCAGTGGACTTGATTTCATCAATAACTTAGTCAAAGATAAGCTAAGTAAGGACGACATAGAATTTTGGTTACGGTTATAAGTTTACTATATGTGATGATAAAATTAATTTTATATGAAAGCAGCTTGATCTTCAAAAAGATCTTAACTCACTTCATGATTACTGTACCACGTGGGATTTAACAGTAAAGACAGTAAAACAAAAGAGATTTTAATTTTTCTAATTAAACTAAGAAAACAAACCAAGTTCTTTTTTGGCCAATGATAAAATTGAAATTTTCTGATGATTACACCTATCTAGGTTGTCACTTTTATTAGAATGGTAACTTCAAAAAGCCATTTCCAGACAAATCTCTCAAGGCCCCCAGGCGGGGGCTATGTTTTGGCACTTATCTGAAAGCCTTCCAGACAAATATCTCAAGGCCAGGCGGGCTTTGATGGAAATTATCACCAAGGCTGCAAAGCTTCATTTACCAACTGATTCCCTCTTGATCTTTTGGACAAAACTTGTCCTCCCTATGTTTACTTTATGGATGGAAATTTGGGGTTTTTGGAAAACATCAGCCATGTTGAAGTCTGTTATAGGAAATTCTTGAAAAAAAAGCCGAAAGTTGAAAGTCAATAAGAACACACCAAAATTGCATGTTATGGTTGATGAAGAGTAGGTAAAACTGGAAATTTAAAAACAGTTTATCCACTGAGATGGTAAACTTTGGAGTAGATTCGGTAACAGGTAATTCAAAAAAATTATCCTTATTTTGTTCAGTCTTAGCAAGTCTCTTCGTGAGTGAAGATATGTCTAATACATTTGTCTCTAAATGGAGTGAAAACTAAAAAAGGGATTTCTTGTAAAGGTGGTCGCAGTTTTGATTGGAATGCCCAAAATACTCTTAATCTAAAGCTCTCAATGTGTAATTAAAAAGCTCGTGTGAAAAGATTTCTTGACAAACATCTGGTATTCATGAGGTTGAGACAATTAGCTGCTGTATTAACTATCAAATTTCAAAAAGAATCTGGCCTTTGAATCGTATCTGACTAGTTTAGATTTTGGCGCGAACGGATTCGAACGCCTCAGTCAGATTTAGATGTGGTAATGTTAAACTACCAAGTAATTAGTAGTAGTAGATTTAATACAACTAACGTCGTAGATAAAACTTTGTCCACTTGTAATTCTTCTAGGTGAGAATATATCATACTTATTTGAATGCAATAGATCTAAACTGACAGAGAAACGCGTACTTAACCTTTATTGGATTATACGCCCCAACACTGTTGATGAAGTGTGTGAACCTGTAATTCCCAAAAAAACACCAAAGTTAATTTGCATCTTGCAATTCACAATAAATCATTTCGGACCATTTTAAATAAAATCACCAGTTCTTGGCCTTGTGTTGTATTTTATTTATTATTTTCTTTAATTTTATTGGTTCTTGCAAGCCTCACAATTCGTCTTCATACTGTTGGATAACTGTGTGCTATTTAACTACCTCACAGAAGATATTAACCCAACAATGGTAGCTCAATAGATTTATAGATTGATTTGCCAGACAAATATTATTTTATGGTACTCTTAAAATGCATTGTACCTAATATGTACTCTTTTACACTGGTGCTATTACGCCCTCTGTTGTTAATATGTGTTTATTTTTATTTATTCTCTCATACCCCGGAAGGGGTCGATAGAGAAAGAAATAAAAGTCTATCATTTGATGGACGCCTTGAACCCTTGAAGGAAAGGTTGATAGTGGAAAAGACGGACTAACGGTTCGAGAACCGGCTTTTTTGGTTATATTTTTTATAGTTTTTAAAATAATTATTTTAATTCCTTAATTTTTTGAAGTTGTAACTACTTCCACCTGAGAGGGAGGCCCATTGTATCCAAAGTTAAAGACACTATCAGTGATTTTCCCGAAAGAGTCAAAAATATTTAAATTTGCAGGAATAAATTAAAAGTGAAGGATAAGTCTGTAGAATTTTCTCATATTCCAAATGAAGAATTGACCGAAAAGGAAGAAACGGCAATTTTCAAAGATATGAATCTCCATTCAATTTATGTGTTGTAGTAAGTGTCCGTACGGACAATAATTACTAAAATAACCGATTTTGTCCTTATTAGGTTGCTTCTGGTCTTATCATTTGCAGGGCATGTTAGGATACCTGTACTTGTTACAGACATGCAAAAAACTGATTTTTGATAAATTTTTCGGTTTTCTGATTTAGCAAATCACTGATAGTGCCTTTAAGGATGTAGTTTATAACTAAAATGTCTACTCTTTTATTAGCATATTTAAAAAAATAAAAGTCTTTAATGTTTAAGAAAACATTTTAATTTCAGGGTTTTTTAAATAGTTACACATATAACTTTAAGAATTAACACTCTAAATTCATTGGTTGTCTACATTTTCTTTTATAAGAGACGTTATATGTTAAGATTGGAGAAGTAAATCATTCTGGAGATAATTTCAAGGTTTATTTCTCAATATTTCAAGAATATATCATGTAAGGCCTAAATTGACATGTTCCAATAGATGTAACTGGACTTAAAACACTCAAGGAAATAAAATTAAAGAACAATACCTTAGGAACCATAAAACACATTATAAAAACAAAACATGTTTTTACCATTATTTGGGTCAATTTGACACAGTACCTAAATTAGTCCATGTGAAAGGTCTATGAGAAAATGATGGGAAATGACTCATTTTATATACAGAGAGTTTTAAAAGGTCTATTGGAAATGAAAACCATAAAATGATGTAAAATGACTAATTTTATTAACAGAGTTTTAGTGCCATAATATGCAGAAATATAATACTTGGGTGGCGACTACTCACTTCGACGCCATACCCTAACGTCGATGAAGTGGTACTGTTTTGTACTTTTTTGTCTTTGTTATTTTACTAAGATGGCCGGTGTAAAAGGATATATGGTCCGCCCGGAGCCATAGTCCGGGTTCATAGATGACAAAACGGAATAAAGCATAAAACTAATGTTGCGTGAAGAGTGCCCTCTTCTCTACCGTTGTAGATGGACTATGAATCTGGATGACCATATCTCCTGCCACACCGGAAAGGATGCCCAGGAATATCCTGGAAGCTTTTATGATACCTTTCAGCATTTTAACGCACGTGGTGAAAGTTGGAGGTTAGGGTATGCCATCAAAGTCAGTGGTCGTCACCCTATTATATTAAAGGGTACTCTTTTCTTAATTTTCTGCAGAGTATGACACTAAAGCTATGTGCGTATGTATACACCTAGTCATTTGCCATCATTTAGAGTTACTACCGCATTTCATCAGGATTAGAAGTGTATCAAAGGTGAAATTAAATGGAAACATAAACAAAAGGCCTTCAAACAATATCATGAACGGTACTGGAAGTCTCTAATTTCAATAAAAATGAATGTTACTGATTATAATATTACATCAGATCAAAATTTACATTTTTTTATACATGTAGTTTGCTTCCGATATCCAGTCATATTTGTGCGTCATGTCTGGATCGCCACTTCAACAAATTGCCCCCTGAGCTAAACAAAATACTCGAATCTAGCATGTAAATTTCTCGCAGTATGTTCAATTTTCACAAACATCGCCATATATTCTGGGGAAGAAGAGGAAATGAATCTCTACAGGAAATTTATTCGGAAGTCCAAAATTACATGAATATTTTCGTCAATGTTGTGGTGAATACGATTGCAATAATGCTATTTTGACAAGAATCAGCGTAGACCACAATGACAAGAGCATTTACGCAGTTTTCAAAAATTCCCCGGAGGACGTTCACAAATTCCTTAAAAAAAATAAGAAACTACTTATCTTACACTGATAAAACATTCGGTATATTTTACCCAATCCTGGTTGTTGAACACTATCAACCACCCAATATTGGGTAAAAACTATTCCACCTGTCTGATATTTACCCATTTTTGGAGTTAAAAAAAACACACTAACCCAACTTATCAATTTTCCCTCATACGTTTTACTAGTTGATATAGTAACTGGTTAGCTATATTTGTCCAATATTTTAGCAGTGCAATTACTCAAAATCATGAAATAACCAATGCGTAAGTTGACGTGTGTTTATACGCAAAGTGTAAGACCACATGATTGTCGGGGATATAGCAATCAATGTTACACAATGAAGTCTGGGCAATCGATTCGAAAAGCAAGACACAAGCATACATTTGTGTTAAAAGAAGTAAACGCGAAAGTGCCTGCTAAACTTGTGAAAAAAGACTGGCGGCGAAGTTAAAGACGACGATAGGACGCCCCAGAAAATGTTGTGTTTTACGGTATAATCAGTTCATCGGTAAGTAGCCTGTCTTGAGATTGGAACGTTTTTAGGTCTTCTAAAACACTATGAATATGAAATTTGCCCTCGGTTAAAAAATCGCAGGAAAGAAAAAATGAATAATTAAAACATGGCATGTACACAAACGGACAGCAGATAGTTTTCTTATGTTGCATCATCTACAGATATTCACGCACCGTTTCTTTCTCTTTCCATGTTGATGTTTAAATTTGGAACAGTTGTCAAATCTTTATATTTCGAATCGTCCATCTGTCTAAAGCCGGTTAAACCATATTCAGATATTTTGGGGCTAAATTACGTTCCCCCTTTTACCTCGAGCTGAATCGTAAGATTCCCATCAAGCAAAGTTCGGTTTTTTGAGTCGCTACAGAAGGACTAATGTTGCAATAAAATTGATGGTCACGTAATCATCGCAATTTTCAATGTTACTATAGTTACTCTTGGTCAGCAGAATGTCAAGCTTCATGCATGGTATTATTTCATTTGGGCGGATTTAGTAGCTAGATTCCGGTTTTAACTTAATCCAAACAAACAATAAGTACGTCTCGGTGTCTTACATGGAACATAATGCCATTACAAAAAAACGAGCGAATGACATCATCTTCTCTCTATGTGTCTTTCCTGCGTGGGGCATCTGGGGGTTCGAAAAACTTTAGGTCTATGGACGATCGCGGTTGTTCACTATCACGGACAAAGTAGTTAGATGGAATCTAGTCACACAGCCTGAAGGATGGAAATGGATGTACACAACTTTTTCTATGGAATAGATTTAGTTCATTAGGGAACCTAAAGCCACTAATTTTTGGAGGGTTGTGCAAAAGTTGTTCCATGTGCCATTTTTTAAAATCCCAATATGGCCTTGCTACCATTTCCGAAAAATCACTAAAAATCCCTTAAGTATTTTCGATAGAGACAAATATCTCTCGGTACTCTCTCCGGTGTTTAGCACGAGAACGTTGTTGTAGAATTTTTATCATTCCAAGATTGCCACAACAATCCATATGCGGCTCAACAAAGTCAAACATGCTCTCGCAATCATTATAATTATCTTAACGCCTCCATTATAACCTATTTACGCTACTTTAATACATACTGAACACCTTAAAACCTTGTTCTGCCGGTGTTCAAATTCTGTTACAATTGATCACACTCTGCAAGTGTTCTTTAACACCTCTAGAATGCATTTGCAACGCATCAGGACACGGGACGTCCAGTGTTCTGCACATTTTGCAGTTTAGAGGCTTGATTCCAGTGTCTATGTGCATGCTTTATGCTTTAACACTTATGAGATACATGTATTTGATCACTAAAACCCTTAACTGGTATTTCTCTGTAATGGACATTTTTTAAATTCAAGATGGCAGCCAATACAGCCGCCCTTAAAAATAGTAACACATGATATGTGTATGTATTGTGATTAAATTAACTAATTATTATTATAAAGGTGTAAATTAAGGTATGTGATAAGTATTTGACCATTTGACATTCTTATCTGGAATTTCTGTTTCTTCTTTAACCATGCAAACATGTTAAGATGGTGGGGCTAATGTGGCTGCCTTTTTACCTTCTTTAAAACCTATAAATTACGATACATCTGTATTGTATTAGTTAAACCCCAAAATAGTATAAAGTTTAAATTAAAGTCTGAAGATGTATGTCTGTGGACATTAATAATAACTCGTATCTGATATATTTGTTTTGACAACATGCTTAAAATTCAAAAATGAACGGGGCCAATATATTATGAATATAGGACAATTTGTAGGTTTAAAGATCTTAAAAGGCAGTCATATTGACTGCCATACTTGATCGGTAGCTTGTTAACACACTTGGAATTCAGATATGAGTTCCTACTGGACATAGAGTGCGAATTATGCCTCCATCACAAATACCTGATGAGTTATGGTCATTGAATGATTTCGGGGCATATTGGGTTTTAAGGTGGCCATATTGGATTTGGTGGTAATGTTGTGATCAAATCACGTCAATAACCCGTCCAAAAGATTCCTTGTGCTTTAAACCTGGATCTATTTCATAAATTATGGCCATTGAATGAATTTGAGAGTGATAGCGGCCATTAGGATTAGGAAAAGCACTGCACGAAATTTTGCACACCCTCCAGAAATTATTAGCTTAGGTCATCATTGACAAAAATCGATCATAGTAGGAAAAGTCTGGTACCCCATTCCACCTGTGCCCCAATTCCTCCTGACTAAAGCGTAAAACTGAATGAGTGATTACCAGTTGTGCGGACATGGAAGTATGGAGTTAATGAAATTGTTGAGCGCGTCTCTTTGCCATATCATCCTGCATTCCCTTAAAAGCAGCATTTTTGCCCCACCTTCCCGAATTACTTTTAAAAAGGTTCACATTTTTAATATTTTGAACCATTGGCTTTGGTATTGTATAGGCCCTATGTGTGCGTAATCTTGCGTACAGATTCAATCTTGTCTGAGAAATCCAGAAATATGCATTTCTATCCATAAATGGACATAAAGACATGAATTACAGCACGATAGCCCTATGATACGAACATTTGCTAAGGGGTGACTTCAAAACCAGGAACAACAATCAATTGGGAATTGACTGTGGCTGCCTGCCGGATTCAGTAATCCAGATTTTCACGTTCATTCATCACACTTGGAGCCTCCGCGGTGGGAATTATTACCATGCTTCGACACAGCTAAGGGACTAACAACGGGCCCCTAATGCATGTGGGGCACAAGAAACCAGAGATGCTAGCATAATACTATTGCTATGCATATGAGCTATGCTATAGTAGCAGATAGCAAATTATGCAAATAGGTTTGACCCCCAATCGTCATGGCGTGGTGCCCTGTATATGAGGTGGTCACCAAATTTGCGAGTCACTGTCAGAGGCCTGTCAAAACTCAACAACCGGTTGCTAGCCGGTTCTTCCAGGTTCGAACAGGTTCCATTGTTCCAAACCCGGTTCAACCGCCATGAAACTGCAAGTCAACCGGCCTATACTTTGATTTCCACCAAATAGGCGGGCCTCATAACAGTGCGAACTGATATGGAACAATGTTGGCGCAAGCCAACGCATGAGACGTATATGAGACGTATATGAGTGTATATTTTACTTTTACGCGCGGAACGATAATGACCGGATAATTCCCGCCTATTTGCTAGTAATCAAAGTATAACAGCACCGAAACTAAAATTTCAAAAATATTTTTTTCTCCTGGATATCTAATGAACCATAAACCAAACCAAAGATGCTAGAATAACAAAATATATATTTTATATGTACAAGTCACCTTTTGTATGTACACTTTTTTTTATCTGTATTAAGTCACATAACTGTAGTTACGCGAGTAAACTATAAAAGAATAGAAGCACTTGTCGTAACCTTGCAGATCACGACTTCCGTTCTTGCTCGTCGCCAGGTTCATGTATTGTTGTTAAGAATTCTGTTAGTGAGAGGTGATTGAGGGAACAAGGCATATTCAAAATTAAAGTGTGTGAAAATTTACATTTAGTTTGTGTATATTGTTTGCATAGCATAACTTAGGTTTTCTCGAAATTTATTTTATCTCAATTTCATATAATTATTTTCAGAAGTAAGTACATGGCGTATTTTAAAACCCTTTGAGGTCTCTACCAGCATGACCAGTCGCCAATCAGAGACATGATAAGAAAAGCGTAAAGCTTTGTACAGATATACAGTATAGAATGTCTATTTGGATTGGTTACTCATAGGTTTTAGCATGCTATATCATGTTATGAGCCATCCAAGCAGCGATATTGTAAGAAAGGTGGTAGACCTCAGGGGGTTAAAAATGTTTCCCCCTAACTTACGTCACCCTTAGAAGTGCTATAACTTATTCTCCTCCTTTTGTTTACTCTCTCTGTGAAGTCTAAGACTACTATACTCTGGGACAGAAACCCTTTGACGAGCGCGTACCACCTGGTTGTAAAAGGGGGTGGAGCTATCAGCGCGTATGATGCGTGGTCAGTGACCCAGCAACAGCAGATCGTTTCGGTGGCCAATCAGAGGCAAGTGCATTTTTTCTGCAGTAAATATGCAGAGAACCAGGAAGTATGCGCTTCTGTCCCCGACTATACATCCGTTCGATTGAAATTTAGTTATGAGGAGTGGAGTTTCAAGCAATCCCGCACAAATAGAGCCGAAACTATACTGCTTGAAGTGGCTCTCTGACACATCCAGTCCATAACAAAATATTTTTGTTACTCGAGTTTCAAAGAAAGTAAATACAAAACAGGTTTGGATGATATGGTTTACTGGTGAGGTTTCTAATCCTGATATGACTCTTTGTCAATGTAAGTTGTCTGCCCTGGGGGACAAACCCAGAGTTGAAGACTAAACAACTTGATATATTCCATTAAGAAGAAGTTAACAAGTCCATTTTTGGCCTTTTAGTTTCAAGCATTTTGTAAATATTGTAGCAAGAAAATGGAAAACAGATTTGAAACTGAAAAATCGACATGTATTAGCACAAGGAGGAAACTTGGGGACTTTTGTTATGTTGCTTCGCACAACTTTGGGAAAACAATTGTGAAAAATTCAGCTTTGCCATATTTATTACCGGGTGTTTTTCTATTTATCTTGGACTACATATTTTGAATCAGCGTATGTGCAAAGATCACAATATTAATCAAGGTAAATGTTCACCTCTGAGTAACCTCTTAAAGTGTAAACCTCCGCGGTATAAACTCATAGAAAAAGTATCGCTTCTTAAAACAAATTAAGTCGAGATTCGCAACTTCAAATTGTTCCTTTAGATCACGATTACTTGGTGAATTCCTGACTTATTTTTGTCGAACCTTCAGGGGAGATGGACTCAATTTACGTAGGTAGGGGCGAGAGTAGAGAATTTATGATTCTTTGCTGGCAAAAAAAAGATCTACGTTCAACAGAGGCCAATGATGAGACAGTCCCATGTCGGTTTTCATCATCGGAGGAGGGAGAAAGGTCATTATTTCTCTCGATTCTATCCACTTGGCCCAAGGTCGGGAATAAATAAATTTAGGGGGAAAAGTCACTTTTGAGGTCCCTCGGTTGCAATTAAAGCCACATTTAATGATTTATTTTCAAATTGATCCATAATTTGCTTTTGATTGCAATTGTAGCATCATATCCAAAAATTATATATTATTTTACTCTTCCGCGTGAAAACAGGCATTACACCATTTCACTGTTATGACCTTGACGGCCCCTGATGACCTCGAAATGACCTTCAAAATATTTGGCATAGAATGTTGACTAAACCATCAGGTTTTATGACCATACAAGTTTTACTGATTTGACCTTAGATGGACATTTCAAATTTGAAAGCTTATCTTTCTGTGCAAAGCAGTGATGATGATAATTCAGTTTTTATAATTGCTGGCATCGGCCTGAGCGGATTGGGTCGGGTGACCAAAATAAAAAATTATGACCATTTTTAAAATGTCTTTACGTACAAGGTCCGCTTACAAAGTCGTATTGATAGCAATGAAAACCCATTATTTTCCATTACAAATGCGGGCATACGTACGTACTTAAGCAATAAACTTCGCTGGAATTATAAACCAATTAATATTACAATATGGCCGGTTTGAAAAATGATCTGATATTACCCATAGCTTTGTCGTTAATAGACATGGTTTTGAACCGTTTGTTGTATGGTACTGATTTGGTAATTACTAACATTTTCCAAACATGTTCTTAATGAAAGTGCAATCAACTGAATAAATGTTTTAACTCGTTTAATGTCAGAGCTTTAGTATAGAATGTAACTGGTTACCGTAGGCGCGTGTCTTCCATTATGATGTCAGTCTGTGCCAGGTATAGTCACTCTGGTTACAGTTGGTACATACCCCAGGATGCTACATTGACCCACATATGCTCTGACCCTAGTTCTGTCTCATTGACTTATACTTTCAGGGTTAAGTCGTTTCATAATCGTATGGAGCCTTACTTTAAAGAGGCCACATTGCAATCGTTTGAATCATAGGGTCGTAATGTTTTGGCGGCATACAATTGCCATCAGTTTTAGCTTCCTGATTTCCTATTGTAAATTACAGTAGTATCTGTTTATCAATTTCTTTGTTCTCGGAGGTGTATATCCTTTTATGGTTGACCAGCCTAGGCTGAATTTGGGTGGGAATATTAAAACCTTTGTGGAATGAGTTTGGACTCTACGCTCCATGTTATCACGATCGTATCTTACCCTAGCTCATAATACTCTACCCTTAAAACAACATTGCGCGTTTTTTTCCACACAACTGTTATATCTATGCAAACTGTGAATTTATTCACAACTTTGCCATTTTGGTGGAATTTTGGGAGACATTTTGACTGCCATCCAGGATCTGAAGCAAGATCATGCTTGGTAAGAGTTTCTGATGGCCCTTGAAGATATCTGTGCGTTTCTTTTCCAATTTTGGACGCCATCTTGAATATTGCAGGAATGCTGCATTTTTTCATTGTTTGTAACAACCTTATTGTGGTATAGAATACTTAAAGGAAGGTAAAGGGTCGCTTTGATTGCATGTCAAATGATGAACTGACACACGCTTGAAAAAATTGGCACTAGAGAAGTCAATATTTATTTTATATAACCTATAAAAATATTTCTGTCATTTGATATTCTTTGATAAACAAAAACTTGCCAAGAAACGCGTTGAGATCAGCTGCCATCTCAAGCTCATGAACTGCAAGGATGTCAAGACTCAATCCATGTCCATGAATAATGTTAATGGCTCTCTCTCTCCCACAAATTTCTCGAACTGCTCTGGACATTTGATCTGTTTATGGTATTACCACAATATACAGCGTCGAGTAATTGCTCCAGTGCTTCACTTAAGCCCCAAATTCTCCATTTTGAGCCAAAAATTCGACGGAAATTGCCCAGCGGTGAAATGAAAACACGCAAATATCAAGCAGGTGAACTCATCGATGAAGTGTCAAAGGTCGCTGATCGGGTCAGGTCAGTCACGGGCGATGCAAGATACCAATGCAGAGAAAAAGTTGCCATAAAAAACGACTATTTCCCTGTAATGGGGGAAATAGTAACTTTTTATGGGAACTTTTGCCCCTATTGTGAAAATTTTGGGAAAATAGCCTAAATATTTTATGACACGGGATGCGGCATATAGTATCCACAATCACACTCGTGTAGTTAATCCAGTGATAACTAATTGCCTGGACCAACCGGCCTCGGGAACCAACGGTGTAACGCCAATATTTTCATGTGGTATATAAAATAACCTGTGACCGCTTTGTTCAATTTGAAAGGACCTGAAACAGACAATAGGGTGTCGGCATTTCAATTTGCACACCGCTCACAGATATCTCTATAAGGTTGCGTAATCGCTAGACACCGTTGATTGCACCATACTAATGAGAAGCATTTTCTAACTCACCTGGAATAACGGAAAGAACACACACAAACAAAAATCTAACCAAAAACAAGCACACACACACACACATACACAACGTAAACAAACAAAAACATTGCCGGTTCTAAAGTGTACATTTCATATTGTGTTTTTACCAGGATAACCAAGAGAGATCTAATTACCTTCTGGCAAAATGTGATTGATTTACCTTTATTAAATATACCCTGAATCATGAAAATTGACTTTGCTGAGACACTCTACCTTCTGTACGCGACTGTCTTCTAATCCATGATTGCGCCCCCTGCCGATCAGCCGCTATCATCAGACCAATTCCGTTTCCTTCGTCACTTTGTACGCCTCAAGCATATCATTCCATTTACTGTTATATAATTTTGATTTATAGATGTTTTTCCTTACGTAAGTAATTCAATCGTATCCAAAAATAACCTTCTATATTTAAACTGAATGTAGAGGACCAAATAATTGCAACCGCGATCGGGCAACTACGTAATGTAATACTTGTATCTCTATCCGTTGGAAAGGATGTGTACAATATTTTGTGCATATTGAGTAACATTCGGTTTTGTAGAAATAATTCTAATATTCAAAGTAGTAAGGAGTGACATTTATCTTTTATTAGTCTTGAACTTAGAAAAATCTGAAACGGTTAGCCATACATTCACCCAGATGTTCACTGTACGTTTGAACACAACTCAGATGTACCACGGCAAGATACAAGTGATACCGGGCAAGCCTTAAAATGTACATATCTATTTTTTACGTAATTCTGTTTCTTATATCTCAGTAACAAACTTGTTTCATACACAGGTATGATCTTTATCCATCTACTCTGTAACTTATACTATAATATAGTAGTACTTATGTAACAAATGCTTGTTACTTTGTTAGCGGGTTTAAATCGATAATATTGTTGCGGCTGGATTTACTTGATACAACCTAAACATACGACAACGTAAAATCAGGTCTCACATCTTAGCGCAGTTGTTGAAATTCCTACATGAATCTCTTTTAAGAAACAAAAAAGTGCAGTTCAATTTTGTAGCGGTCATTACGGAAAAGCCTAAATTTGAGCCTCAAATTTTGCTGTGAAGAACAAAAATAACCTTAAGGACCTGAAACAACGGGCTTTTAAAAATAAATCTATACACGTACCAACCGTCCCCATCCCATGGCTGCTGTCATTGCTAGGCATCCCATGTGATCTTGAAACCATTTATGCAATAGCACATAATGTTCCATAAATCCTGGAGCCATTCAAAGACATGACAGGAAGACATTAGGCTTGAAGTGACGATCATGAATTTGAACACCCATTGTATTGTTGTGTAAACGTTAAGATATTGGGTGTTTTATCTTCTTCGTATTCGTACATCTGTTATTGAAAAAACAAACAAAACTTTATAGAGGTCACAATACTAGAAAATGTTTGTTGGAAGTGGTTTGCGTATAGCTTTCAATGAAATCAACGGTATCCACAAAACAATTTCATGTGTTACACGTGAAAATACAGACTTGTACATAAAAAGCAGACAAGATACTGCTAATTCTATGCAGTGACGTCACAGTTAAGTCGAATATTTTACGCTATATAAAAAATTCAACGACTGATTAAATGAGCTTTCTGAAATGAAGTATGAAACATATCACGTTCCGGATAGATACGCCAGAATATACTCTAGGTTTTCTCGCGTAAAATTCCACGTGGCTTCCAGCAATATTCCAGTTTTACAATATCTTGTATTATTAATTTTCACAGGTACTGTAGAGCCACCTGTTGCTTGTGTTTTCATTTAATAGCATAATTGGGGCATGTTGAATGGCGCCTGATATTGAATTTTAATTGTTAAAAGTTAATACTCTGAAATTAATCACACACTAAGTCTGACGAGATACTTTTAAATGGAAGCTACATGTCTTTATTGGCGATGGTTAAGAACTGCTCACAGCGCTTGTTTCAACAATAGCATCCGCCTCAGGTGAATATGCGGCTAATGCTTTAATATTATAGATAAGCTTTCTTTGACTTATAAGATATACGTTCGCGGAAATAATATCGTCTTTTGCGGCGGTCTTGATCAATTCCGCTTTTTAGAAATTAAGGAAAAACACATTAAAAATTAAACAAACAAACTGACAAAATTTCGACAATTACTGACAGATTCTGAAAACTTGTTGACAAAGGACCCCTTACTATTTTGCTCTTTTCCAAAGATTGCACGCATGGTGGACATTTTTACTTTCAAATGTGTGCCAAAAACAATTTAAGTCATATTGGCAAACCACTGCAAAAATGTAAAACCTCGATTATCATCGAAGTAAGACACTCCCTTGTAATACTCTTACTTAGCACGGACAGACCCTGACGCGCTCTTTATCACCAGCTCAGTACGCCAATAGGGCGGTTAGGTTTCGATGTGCAAGGCGTGTACTTCCGATGGAACGTGGAATTGATTTGTTCATGAATCGATCGAACAAATGGATTTAATTTTCCACGTACATGCATACGCATCGCGTAATTAAACCTCCCTATTATATTCAAAGACATGATTTTTATTTTAAAAATGACTTTTTCAAAGCAAATCTCACTCTACTTTTACTATGTTATGCCAAATCCTTTGCAAACTTGTAAACATTTATGCAAGCATGGCGTCATGACAAAGCTGGTGTATGTTACGAAACAATGACTAAGCATTACTTAACTTTGCCTAAGAATTTACTTAATAGAAAGGATTGCTCCGTTTTTTATCAACATTCAGTAAAATATTTGTAGAATATAGTGCTACGCTCCAAAAGTGCTTTTTGCCAATTGGAGCTGAGTTTCTATATAATTCACAATACTGACAGGAAAATTAAGACATTTTTTTCGTTTTCGGTTAAAAGGTATCCAGTTTAGATATCTACAAACAAATTACATGCCCAGTGCATATATTTGTGGAATATTTTAAGCAATATTAAAATTGGGCAAAATCAAGGCATAGAAATGAAGGTGTATCCTTGGTGTAAGATTTCACTGCAAATTTGGGTAAAAGTTGTGTTGGGCAAATCTGCACTGCATAATTTAATTTTGTGGTACCTCATGACCAGTATGTGTTTGGTTTGATAACAAAAGATTTTAGGCCTACAATATCTGAATATTTGTTTTATAAGTGCGTATAATTATATTGACCAATTATGTTGGTTACAATTTTTACCAACTTTTGTATCTGTTGATATTTGAACCAACGTTGGTTCAAATATCAACCATCCCCATTTTACCCAACAGATTTGCAGTGTTGGATGAAAGAAATCAATTAAGCCTATCTTGAATAAAGCCCCATAAACACCATTCAACTATATACATGTCTATATTGATTATTTCGTGCAGAAATTACATGAAGGAATAACCGAAATGAAGGGCTACCATATCTTAAGTGAGTAAACAGTGGAAACGTATTTCTAATTAAGATGCACCAGGTGTTGTCTACAACGAGAAATTCCATCGCCATACCATTTAGTTACATTCAATTGCCCATTCCCCTTCTATCTTTATCCTTTTTTTTGAAGTTAGATTTAAAATGTAGTAATATGATATAAGCTTTCAAGGAATTAATTTCTGTAATCGTAGCATGTTTTTTCCTTAAGTATATCTAATGCGTTGATTGGAGTAAATTCTTTGCGGAGCCGGTTATAACCGATGATTTGAGCCCCAGATTGAATTACTATGTCGTTAGATTTAGTTGCTCTTATAACGTCAGAAACTGTGTAACAAACTGGGTAAAATGTATTTTTAAGAGTTAGAAACATAAGTGTCAAATTACTCTGATTACCGGTTATTTGACGAGTCTTGTTTCGTTATCACATAATGTGGTAAGGAAACTGCAACGTATGAAACTAATTGTATATCGTAATTTGTATATAAATACATACATAGCATTGTATCATTTTGACATATTTCATACAATGCATTGCAGGTATAATACATAATTGAAATTATTATTCTTCAGGTGAGTAAAACAATTTGTGCGTGTCCCCAAATTGTGTGAAATATCATCCACAAGTTAAATGGCTTTTATATACGCCATGGATAATTAATTTAATATTTTAAACCCGATATGTAGCCGTCAGTTTTAGAAGATGGCAGGACATCGCCAACACCTTGAGCGCTGATATAACACTTTATTTGATATGAGAAGGAACCCGGAATCATATACCTGATTGTAATTAAAATAACACTACCATGACCACTCGCTGTGTACCATAAAATGTGGAATGCACGCCGGTACGGAGATAACGAAAACACTACGAGTATAGTGTACGCTTCCCAATACCAGCGCTGCGAAAATATTACACCACCCAGAAAATGGTATGGTCCAAAAAGTATGCGTTCGTTGCCAGCTCTAACTGTTCTACGACAGTCTGTGCTTTAATCGTTGGGGAGAACGCGGTTTCATTATACCACTGGTGTGTATCAGCCGTGTGCTATCCGCATTGGGTTTAAAAACCATGAGGTGCTTCGCAATTGTGGAAATACCAACACCGAAGGTCTTGGAATAATTTCGAATCTCTTTCTATACAACAAACACAATTAGGTTGTGTTAGTTTCTTAACTGGACTAAGAGTGGTCACCTTATCCAAGGAAAATGTATTTCTTCGGTTGTTGCAAAACTACAAGGTTTCCAAAAACTACCCACCGAATTGTCAGAGTACTGAAAATTCCGCATCCCGGTGCTACTCTTCTTTGGAGTCTATTGATTTGTATGTGCTATGCCGACCAGGTAGACGATGAGTCCCCAGTCAAATCATATTCAACATCAACTGTGTCTAATGCTTTGGACTGGGGTCTTGAAGACAACGAAGACATCGACATTGTCACCAAGTTCTTGCGCTACGTTGAAAAAATTGAAAGCAATATTGACCATTGTAAAAAGGGCACCTGGGAAATTAACCTAGACAGAGGAGCAGTAAGTTATGGCCCGACTCGCTATATGAAACAGGCTCTGAAAACAGTGGATTGGGCCAATTTTTATACTCGAATTTGGAAGAATTCCAAACTCTCCAAAATTGATCCCAAAGAAGAGTTGTTTTTCAATGCTGTCGTTTCAATTGTAGAAAATGACGATGATATATTTGCTGCCGGGAATTGTTATGATTATAAGCAGTTCAAGGATTACGTTCTTTTTTGTCCGTACGCTTATCGACAACCGAATGGTATCATAAATGTGAAGGATCTTTCCGTGGAATACAAGTATCTGACTAAAGAATCGGAATGGTTTTATAATGCTCGCATGAACGCGCAGCAGCTACTCAAGCAGAGAGAACCCGTTAAAGGTAATTTAGTTATTAGATCTTCTGAAAATAACTCTCTTGTCCAGAAAAATCTGACATGCACCACATAAGATTGGTTGATATCACTTCCATGGAATCTAGCATTCCACTGTTGTCATTAATCTAATGATTACCTTCAAACATTCATATTGATAATGTGAATGACTAGTATAAAGCTAATTCACGCACAAAACATTAGTAGAGCAGAAATATTTATAAAAAAACTTGTCGCGCCATTTATACAATAGCACCATTCAAAGAACATATTCACAAATTAAACCAATTTGTGGGTTTCAAGAATTCTCAATTCCGATTGCCTTTTTTCTATGCAAGGAATAACCAACGAATCGCCTATTTTAACGTTGGTAGAGAATGGTAGTCAAATAGCAAATATACCTTTCAGCGATAGCGAGCCATACGATATCAGGATTCTAATACCAAATTTCGCAACACATTTCTCCTTTTTTCAAATAAACATAAGATATTTTGATTATGATTTATTAAAGGTGGTTTATATCATTGAGTTCAATTAAGCAGTATTTCTCCTCATTAGAAAAAAATATATTGGTTTAAGAAATTAATTCTAAAATAGGATGTTAATCATCTGTGCAAAGATAATGAATTTTCCGACAATAAAATAAGTAAATAATATCAACATCATATTGTATTGGTAAAAGTGTATATTAAAAACCCTGTTCGGAAATTCTTACTTTATGAACCTCTTAAAATGAGTTATCACCTATTTAGGAGTTGGAAGCGCTACTAATTACAAGATACGAAGAAAAAGATATCACAAAATAGCAAATCATAAGAGCATTTAATGATTTCATAATTAAGGTTATATATTTTTTTAATTCAGGTTATGTAATTTATTTTCTATTAAGCATTCAACCTTCAATACTGCTGACAATGGTTAAAGAACTACCATATTAATGAATATTTACCTAATCGCAATACATTGATATATCCATAGCGCATCTTCTGAGTAAAGCTAACGGTGTCTGCTTTCGTTTATAGTATATAACAAAAGATGTCAGCATAGTTTGTAATGAAATATTCATTGTTAATTGAAGGGACGTACACAAAGTACATTACTAGTTTGAAGACATAATTGCAGATATCATTCGCGTATTCTGAATAGCATAAATGCCGAAATAGTTCTTCCGGTATTGGTACCATTGTAAAATACCCACTAAAATATGTGTCATATGAAACCAGCAGTGGATTGGGGTAATTTTATACCCGAATTTGAAAATATTCAAAACTCTCAAAAATTGATCCCAAAGAAGAGTTGTTTTTCAATGCTGTCGTTCAATTGTAGAAAATGACGATGATATGTTTGCTGCCGGGAATTGTTATGATTATAAGCAATTCTTTTTGTCCATACGCTTATCGACCACCGAATGGCAGTATGATAAATGTGAAAGATCTTTCCGTGGAATGCAAGTATCTAACAAAAAGAATCGGAATGGTTTTATCATGCTCGCATGAACACATTTGCTCCTATAGGAAATTGAAATTTCACAATTTTTGTACTAAAGAAACAGTTCTCAGCTTAATCCTTTCAGATGGGGATATTTTTGATAGAAAGCTTTACACCAGTGCAAAAATCTGAATTTTCACATTTTTTTCAGGGCACCTGTTATTTGAAATCTCTCGTTGCACCTTTAATTGTTAATTGAAGTAACACAAAGCCCTCCCTATTTTATACCAGAAGATATAATTGCAGAGACCATGTTGTTCTTAAGCAATAAGCCTTTAAAATAATTCTGAATAGCATAGAGGCCGAAATGATTCTGCCGGTGTTGGTACCGTTGAAAAATACACAGCAAAATACATTTCATTATGTAGAGGAAAAAGGTGATATTGAAATGAATTTTTAAAAGTTCATCTAATCGATGAGAGTCAAGTGACACATTAAGACATCGAGACTTCACCTCATGCATCTCAAGAAAATCTTGCTCAAAACCAAATATATACAAAAAAGCCATACACACGCCAGTATCTTCTTCAACTGCTCATGCTAGACACTATTTAAACTTTGAACTTGCAAATATTCCTTATGACAAGGACATAGGTGTTGGGGTATATAGACGGTTCACCCACTTTTATCAGTATCAACAGAAAAAGATAAGTCGAAGCCATGCAATTAACATGTCTTATATGAAAGATAATTGTATAATAATTGAAACTTCAAAAAATTGAAGACAAAATTGATCCTTGGTTTAAAAATGCAGCAAAACTAGGGAATCGCGTGAAATTCAGCTGAGGAATCCAATATGACGGCCACGAAGTATGATGTGTATAGGTAATTAAAAACATGGTAAATAAAAGATGTTGAAGCCATGCAATTAACATGTCTTATATGAAAGATAATTGTATAACAATTACTTAGACTGAAAAAAAATTGCAGACCAAATTGTCCATTGGTTTAAAAATGCAGCAAAACTAGGGAATCGCGTGAAATTCAGCTGAGGAATCCAATATGAGAGCCACGAAGTATGATGCATATAGTTAATTAAAAACATGGTCAGAAAATATGTTGAAGCCATGCAATTAACATGTCTTATATAAAAAAGATAATTATATAACAATTACTTATAGACTGAAAAAATTCAAGACAAAATTTTCCCATGGTTTAAAAAAACAGGAAATCTTGCAAAATTATTGCCTTTTAGTTTAAAATCCAATATGGCGGCTACGAAACAAATGTCCGGTGCCTAACCCGGTGTGGAAAATTGCATTTTATCAGATACGAAAAAAGGGAAATTCGGCAAGTTAATGATAGAAGAACAATTCATGCGTGCAACCAATCGTGGATTGAAGCCATAGCTTGGTTGCAAGAAAACCGAACGCAAACAAGACAAATAGTTATATTGCGGTTACCGATACTGAATGTGTATTAACACAAACGCCTGTTTGTTTCCCCTCCTAAATTGTAAAGTCTGTAATCACTATACATAAATATTTACTTAAGCAAACGGTTTCAAAGGGGCATCTCGTGATCCACCTCGTTTGCCCCCGACTTACCTTAAAAAGTTGAGATTTTTATACCATCTGATCATTGGCCTAAGTATAGCATGTATGCTTAACCTTGCGTGTAAATTCGATCTACTCTGGACGAAATTCGTAATTTTGTATTTTCTGTCCGTAAACGGTTAGAAATTACAACACATTGGCCTATGGGCACCGTGATGCAAAAACATTTGCTCATAACATCAAATGCACCGTCAGAATCAACTGAAATTTTGAAAATATTCTTTTCTCGGGGATATTTAATGTCCTACAAAAATGAGGTGCTATGATCGCGAAATGTACCTTTAAAATAATAATTCCTAAAACTTTAGAAGTTTGAAAACATACACTTTTAGTGCATTATATGTAAAAAAAGAGTATTGCTATTTTTAAAGTGACTCTATGTTCCTGACATGCTGCAGGTTTTTGAGGTGATTCACCCATAAAATGTTTGGATTTGGAAACTCATGATTAATTCGTTTCTTGAACACGGGCAAAAACGCGCATTCTTACCGTATGTTAATGGTAACATAACAGTTTCAGATTACTGAAATGTATCATCTACAATGTTTGAAACCAAATGTTATTTTAAAAAGGAATGCACAATGTTGTATTTGCAAACATGCCGCTTATCTCGCACCTGTAGTTTGTGCATTTTTATCTCGCTAGAGAAGGGTATACTTCAGTGTTTTGTGTGACAAATGACAAGACGCCACCACTACGTAACGCAAGAAACCCCAGCATATGCACATATTGAAAACTGGCACGCAGTGGCATAATGAAAGGTGAGGGGCAAGTTGTCTCCTTTGTTCAAAACAGGGGGGGCGTGGCATGGGGTGGTCGCTCCACCCACCCCACCCCCTCCGAGAATTTCAAAATTCAGGAAAAAACAGAGGTTTTAAGCAATAATTGGGTAAAAATTAGGTTTTTTTAACCTATATGAGTTAATCTTGTAAGGTTCCTATAATATTTCGCCCCTCCTATGATTTTACCCTGGCGCCGCCCCTGGTTCAAAATAGCGGGTAGAACTATCCGATATTAAGCGGATCAGGAACGACCCATTCCTATCATTATCTTGATTAAAATGTTCTTTTTACGGCAAATGTTGTGGTACATAGTGTGCGCGCGCGCTCTTGTACGCATTGATCGATTAACTTCATACTTGATAGATTGATAGAACTGCACCATTTGACATTGTTTACATATTCATTCATGATAGTGAGCTCATATTTTCTTCCAAAAGCAGTGATTTCGACCTGCTTTGAGCGAAGAAGAACAAAACCAATCCAATCCTAACATCTTACAACATCTGGCTTCATTTGCATATTCACAACCGAGGTCAAAGGTCATTCAGAGGTCAATGTTGTCATGTTTGTCTAAGACAGCTTAAAATTGGTGAAAACAATCTTGTATTTCAGGCGAACATGTAAATGTCAACATCAGATCATCTGAGGTCAAAGGTCGTCCAAACTTCTCATTACAGACCGCGACAGCAGATGATGCATTTCCTTGGAACGTTGTATTTTTCCCGTTTTGGGCCGCATATTTTCGGTTGGTTCCGGGACCTGTATGAACTCTTGGCTGTCCGATTTTCAAGTGTTTTCCCTTGTAAACTTGATTTGTTCCGGGAGTTGTTACACCATTGTATAATCTTCATTTACTATTCGTGGGAGAGCGTGGCCTAGCGGTTAGGGTGCTTGCCTCTGGCGCAAATTTACTCTAAAAAATTCCCGGGTTCGAATCCCGGTGGGGTCGTGGCACTTGCTGGGATTTATTCGGGTACTATCAATCTGGATTTGATCTGTATACCAGCTATTGATTAAATACAGAATACCGCTCTCCTCCATGGTTCACTTGGAATTGGGCAAATGGATCATGAAAGCATCCCGTCCTTCGGAGGGGACGTTAAGCCGTCGGTCCCGTGTACAGAGAGTCACAACTGTACATGTACATCGCAGTCAGTGTCGAATAAGAGTAGGGTGTAAACCCCTGACTGTTCCCAATCCGCCCCAGCCTCAAATAGCGGGCCATGTTAGGAGCGTCCGTATCATGGATACACGTGGCCCCGGATCAGCACACTAGCTGAACAAATCCTGACACCACCACAAAGCCATTACCAATGACTTGTGGATACGAGCAAACAAAAATTTACTATTCACAGAAGATTCCTAAACATTGAGCTTTAAATGATGAATTTTGATAAGACGCAGAGCAGTAGTCGGCAACCTTTGACAAGAAATTAATGCATAACTTGGATCTATTTTTTTATCTAAATCCATTCCCTTAGAATTGAGTTTAGGACCCGTTGTGCGGCGATATACATAACCATTTATAACAGCGCGGTGTTTTCAGCTCTAATGGATGTTATCACTGAGAATTTTTAAACTGTATATTCAATTGAAATTCAATTTCGTAAAGGACAGGTTCCAATAACCTCTCCTATCGAGAAAAGACACGGTAACAATACCATTTTATAATATATATTTCTTGTTACACAACAGTACATTCGAGTTTGATCAGTGTTGACGTCTCTCCCTATATAGAACGGATTTCATTTGATAATCTTGTGGATTTTTCTCAGTGCATGCGTATATTATTTCAATGTTTCATATTCGAATAATATATTTAGCCCATAGCATCCATAGATAACTATCAACAGAAACATGGTTTATCATGAATTAACGATCGAGAACAGACGGGTTCTCTTCCGACAAGTTGAAGTTCTATAGATAATCCCGTACTGAGACATAAGCGATGATCCAACATTTTCGACGAGTGCGGTTTACTTGACGAAGGTATTTTTGTTGGATTAGGCGAAAGAGTGTGCGATCAGATGTACTTAATTTGATATGGAATTTGCTTAATCCCTTTGAGGGTGTGAAAATATTTTTTTTTAAATTAGATAAGTTAATCGGAATTCAAATGGAATTGCAACTAAAACATATGTACAAGTGATGCTCTGACAACATTCTGTTTGCGAGGTGTCGCCCAACAGACGTTGAAAGAAGGAGGTCTTAAAAATGAAAGAATAATTCAGGCGAATTTGATGTCTTAGTAGTCAGTAATGAGGATTCTGGTACCAATGTCAACGTTATACAATTCAAAAACGATGACAGTGTTAAGAATATCAACATTCCTCATTCGTTGTTAGTCGGCGTGATAATCTGATAGCCATGATATGGGTGTCGGTTTGTTCTGTAGCTCATCCTTGGGGTATTCCAGTGTTTTGAAATAGGTGAAGCAGTAAAAGTAACACACATATCGTGTAACCTGTCGCCGTAATCGACAGTTGCGACATACAAGGTTTGGGGGACCTTTGCATATTATATTGCTTGCTAATTAAGGACAGGTTTAACTTCATGTCTATTCAATGATTTGGAGCTGGCACTGGATTTGTTTTTATCGTGGTTCGGAGATGTACCAATTTGTCTCAGATATTTTGCTTGTTGCTATGGCAAATTAGGACCCTGCGCATTGTTAAAAGCATCTGTGACTGATATGTCAAATTTATTAGCCATTTATATAAGCTAATTTTTGGCACTGAAAATATGTACCTCAAAATGCACGTATCCATATAGAAAAGAAAACAGAGGGGCCTGCCCGTAATGACTCACAGGTATTTCTTGAACTCGACCGTGTAAAATTGAATCTTCATTAGGCATGAGAAAATTGGTTATCGCATACAGAGTATCATGCTAAATGAATCATTTGTCGCTAATACTGATTTCAAATACAGCCGTTTTTAACGTTTACTTTCCTTTGTATTTCATTGTTCTAAGCGACCCTCAAGGTGGGTTTATACCACTGACCTCTACACATGGATAGCGGGTCAGAGTCGCCGATTGAAACATCAGGAAGTTGGTTTTTGACCTATACAATATGGCGGGAAACAACGCATACACCTTGTCAAACAATAGAACATCTGTGTGGAATATGTGCACCAGCAGGTGTATGCATTGTTTCCGCCATATTGTATAGGTCAAAAACCAACTTCCTGTTGTTTCACTCGGCGACTATTCAACTGTGCGGCAGCCCGCTATCCATGTGTAGAGGTCAGTGGTTCATACTTCATTGGTAGTCGTCTGCAGACGCTAGTCTTTCGAACATAATTTTTTACACAACGCGTTATGTTCATGCGTCTGGCACACAAAAAATGTTCGAAATACTAGCGTCTACCAATGAAGTATAAACCCACCATAAAATGACCATCAGGGTTTTCAGTAAAATGAAGCCCGGAAAATGGTACATAAACTCAAAGGGATTAGCAGCGATATTTTAAGAAATTTGTCATACCGTCTTCCGCAAATAGACACACCGCAAGGGCATCTCAAATCTGCACTAAACCCGTGTTGTGTCCGTTTACATAGGACACAAATAAGCAAAGATCAATGTCTGTGCTTGAGGTCAAAATGTATTGATCCTGGTGCCCAATATCACCGCTGAAAATCTGTGATTCACCGGAGAAGGCTTTTTTGATATCAATTCGCAATTTTGATGCGCACAAATTGCAGAATCAGATAAAAATACTGTCTTGTCTTTAATACACGGATTTCAAGACCAAACCACTATGCAGTTATGTTCGCCATAGTCATGCCCAGTAACAAAAATATAAAAAATATGAATTTGAGATTTTTTCGATGTTGCGATGAGCACAATCGCTGCAATCCTTAATTGCAAATCAATTTTGATTTTGCTGCAACAGTGGACTCCTTGTGTTGAACCATCATTATTTAGTTCGTATTCATGTACAAAGACCAAGTACTTTTCATGATATTAACTTAAAAGGTTTGGTAATCAAATTCTTTACGATTTATTAAAATTTCAGCATCGTATACATTTCCTGTGAATTGCCCAAACAAAATGCATACACTGCGATGACTTCGAGATACATGAAAACCACATGGAACCAATTCATGAAGGGGAAAATCCAAGCGGTTGAAGGGAAGAGTAACATGGGGATGCCATTTTACCCGCGTAGTTTTCGATATTCATTATCTAAAGAGAGATAATCACGCGTGACGGGTAACAGAAGATGGTGGATCCTGCCAAAACCGTCATTAAATTCATCCATGATGCGTGATTCGCTCATTGCACAGTTTCGCCATTTGCGTGGCAGGCGCCTCGAATGACAACAATGCGATGAGCATTCGCACAACAGATACCCTCTGCACAAAACCAATTGCCTAAAAGCAGCTTTGAAATAGCGGCGGTTGTGTTCGCCCGGGAAACCAAATGAGACCGGACAAACCAAAAATTGATATTACAGTGGTCCGCCGGACAACTATAAAATCTAGAGCCAAAACTCTCATTTGATACGCCGCAAATCATAGAAATGACAAAAGGCCAATAAATTGTCACGCATGAGATAGACTCATTTCACTTTATCTGTATATTATATCCAGAAATTTGTTCAAAATACGGACAAACCAAAAAGTTTGGCGGACAACCCAAAATTGCAAACATGGTGTCCGTGGGAAACCACTATTTTAATTCGGACGCCTGCTACAAGAGTTGATAGTGTAATAACCTCATTATGAATACCAGTCGAGCCCTCCTATCTGCATAATAACAAACAGTGCAAAAAGTGAATCAGACCCCACATATGCTATTCCAAAAGCGAAAACAGTTTTGGAAACCCTAAAGGGCTATCTCACTTACCATAACAGCAAACCTCCGTTGCAGTACCTTGTAATATACAGTACAGCCTGCAACAAGGTAATCCAATACGTTATCAGTGGAATTCCAGACCGTTATAGCAGGTGATTTGACCTTGTGTCTAAGCGGAAAAATACAAATGACCAGCTGGCGCAGATGCCCACAAGAATGTTGCTAAATGAAAGTGATGTCTTATCTACCCTGCGTATGTAGTTGGCTAGCTAATCCAATAGACGCCTAATTTCAATAGTATACCAGTTTTGTTTTGGTAGTTATAGTTTCAATACTTGGACACTAATGAGGCAGTTAAGTGTTACTCATAAGATATATATTGTGTACGGCCAATGAAAGTCATGTTATGTTTCTCGTGATTTGTTTGCAAACATAATGGGGCATATTTAAATTCCATTTTTCATTATTTCATTTTCGTAATTTTGAAAAACCGCCATTCACCAACCTTCAGCAGCTCTAATAGCACAATATTGTGTCAAACACCACCCTACATTTAAAAGATTTGCAAACTGTTCTTTGATTTAAAATCTAATAAAATCATATTCACAAGATGTGATCACACGAAGAAAGCTTGATATTCTGTAAAATACAAATAATGAACTTTTAGGGATTTAGCATCTCAAACGCGGACAGAAAATCATAACGGGGGCCTGTTTGGGGGGGTTTTTTTTTTTTTTTTTTGGGGGGGGGGGGGCGGGGTCCGGGGAAACATAACATCGACGGTTAATACGCCTACTCTGGCACAGAGAGGACAGGACAACTTCGACATGAATAGTTTGAACGTCTTGTCTGGCCATTGCTTGACATTGTAGACGGTGAAGTAACACTAAATTACACTATGTGGTTGGAAATAAGGCGTCTTTCTGAATATCTTAGATCATTCCTTAGGGCAGATTATAGTATTTACAGTTAAAAGTTCTATGTACGACGTTAATTGTGTAAAGTGTGATGCTACACTTTGTCATGCCATTAAATTGGCAATGTACCGTATCAATGTTTTACCATGATTAACCGTATTTTAAAGAAAAAACAAATAAATCGGTAAATATTTAAAGCAATAGTGGGTGCATGGGCAAAAAATCTGACAAAACAAAATATTCTTCTGCGTTGTGTTCTTAATGAAAATTTCAGCATCGTATTCATTTCCCTTGTGAATTGCCCAAACCAAAAGGCATACACTGCGATGACTTCGAGATAATGGAAACCAAATGGAAACCAATTCATTGAAGGGGAACTCCAAGCGGTTGAAGAATAGTGACATGTGGATGCCATTTTACCCGCGTAGTTTTCGATATCTCATTATCTACAATAGAGAATAATCCACGCGTGACTTTTAACAGGAAGATGGGGATCCTGCAAAACCAGTCATTCATTCATCCATGATGCGTGATTCGCTCATTGCACAGTTTCGCATTGCGTGGAGAGAGCTCGAACTGACAACAAGCGAATGAGGCATAGCACAACAGATACCCCTGCCACAAACCAATTGCCTTACAAGCAGAGTTGAAATTACAGCGGTTGTCCGTTCTGCCCGGGACAACAATTGAGCACCGGAAAACCAAAATGATACTACAGTTGTCCGCCGGACAAATATAAAAATCTAGAGCCAAAACTCTCATTGATACGCACAATTCTGAAACTGACACAGCGATAAATGTCACGCATGAGAGTAGACTAGCATTTCACTCTATATGGTATATTATATCCAGAAATTTGTTTTCAAAAAAGAAGGACAACCAAAAGTTGTTGGCGGAACCCACCAATTGCAAACATGGTTGCCGTGGGGACAACCAATTATTTTAATTCGACGCTGCTACAAGAGTTGAATACGTTCGTAATACCCTATTGATTGTAATACAGTCGAGCCTCATCGGCAAATAAACAAAACAGTGCAAAAAGGTGAATCATCCCAAATATCTATTCCAAAAGTCGTAAACAGTTTTGAAACCCTAAAGGTATTCACGTACATAACATGCACAACCTCCGTGCAGTACCGTTGTACTATACGTACAGCCTTGACAACAAGGTAATCCAATTACGTTATCCGTGGAAATTCCATGGACGTACTATAGCAGGTGATTCTGACATGTTGTCAGAGCGACAAATACAAAGACCAGCGCGCAGATGCCAAAGAATGTTGCTATCAATTGATGTTTATCTACCATGCGTATGTAGTTGGCTAGCTAAATCAATAGACGCCTAAGTTCATAGTATAACAGTTTTGGTTTGGTAGTTCGTATTTCAATACTTGGACACTAATGAGGCAGTTAAGTGTTACTCATAAGATATATATTGTGTAAGGCACTGAAAGTCATTGTTATGTTCTCGTAATTGTGTTGCAAATTCATCAGGGGGCAACTATTAAATTCCATTTTTCATTATTCATTATTCGTAATTTTGAAAAAACAGCCATGGAAACCCAACCTCAGCATGCTCTAATAGCCACATCTTGTGTCAAACCACCACCCCTACATTTAAAAATGATTTTGCCAACTGTTCTTGATTGAAAATCGACTAAGCATCATATTCAACAAGAGGTATCACAAGAAGAAAGCGGATATTTCGTTACAATACCACTAATGACTTTTAGAGGGATTTTAGCATCGCAAACGCGGACCAGAAAATCATAAAACGCGGGCGGGTTACGGAAAACAAATAACATCGACCGTTCATACCCTACCCGGGCACAGAGAGGACAGGGGCAACTTCGACATTTAAGCTTGAACGTCTCCTTGTCCTTGCCATTGCTTGACATTGACGGACGGTGAAGTAACACTAAAATACACTATGGTGTTTGGAATAAGACTGTTTTTGTTCGAATATCTTAGATCATATTCCTGTAGGTCACTGGGGATATAGTATTAACAGTTAAAAGTCTATGTACGGACGTATTTGTGGTAAAATGTGTTAATGCTACACTTGTCATGCATTAAATGGCAATTTACAGTATCATTTTACCAGATTACAGTAATTTTAAAGAAAAAACAATAAATAGTTAAATATTTAAAGGCACTATGTGTGAACAATCTGGAAAAATCTACAAACAAATAATTCTCTGGTTGTGTTCTTAAATAGAAGATTATGCCTTACAATTTGCGCATTGAAAAAAGAACAGAAACTGACTAAACGTTTTGATAAAAATTTACATTTGCCTGCACAAACGGCTACTTCATCGCGTCTGCCTAATTTATTTTATAACAATATTTATTTCAATGCATCTTAAAGTTTTACTGGTAAACCGCGTTAAGGAAATATTAGCTCATTAAACCAATCATCGATACATATCTCAACTCGAGAAAATTGAGGGCGTGAGCCATATAATGTGGAATTATTGTTTGATTCAAAGCACTTTTGGTGCACTACATAAAAAGCCACACTAACTGGGGATGGCAAATATGTGCGGACTAAATATATTTCCATAACATAAATAGTTACACACACTAAACGGCAGTTATATGCCAGATCATCATGGCCTCCTTCAGTCGCAAGGACATGGTAAGCACACCCACATTGAGTCACAGTTTAGTCCTCTCCAGGGCGCTAAGCCAGGGCAATTGCTAGGAGATCCGTATGTTGCCCATGTCACAGGATCCCCCTCTCCACGCGTGAAGAAAAATCCCAATAAAACGTCGAGAAACGATACAGTTTGGTGCCAGCAGCGTCCGCCAGAGTTCCGACTTGTGCTGAGTAGAGCATCACAGTCGCCTACGGGACTCCAACTCCGTATTAGCCTCAGGGCTTGGTCTCCCCAACCTTTTTCCTGCATCACAGGTGATTCACAAGGCAGCAGATACTTAAATACTGGAACACACTGGCCGTTGAACATGGTGGTTTCTTTCTTCCGCCTTTGCTGTATGTTCAGCAGCATATAGTCTTTAATGGCCTAATCACGACCCTAACCTAAGGATATAAAGGAAAGTGTAAAGCATTTGGTCCAGTTGCCAACCAGACCCGGAGTATGGCGATACACCCGTCCACCAACCACCGACCATATTGTGAGTATGTCCACGCAAGTCAATGTATTGTTGTAATCAGTGACTCTGACTCCAGGCACAGGTGCCTTTGACCCTACCAAGCCTGATGTTAAGCCACTACACCCTAGCAACTGGAATGCTGAGATGAAATAAGAACCTAGAAAGGCAGGAAAAAGAGCTATGGGAGGTAGAAGTCGCTCAAATCCTCACTCTGGAAGAGACACCAATCCAAAAATCCGCCCCCCACCAAATGCCAGATATGGCGAACTAAATATATACATAGTTGTGCATACCATACCAGTTGTTTTATCAGTATGCAGTACTTAACAACCCAACATCTGAGTTCAGTCCGAACATAAGGAAGGGTGAACATCGACAGATCGATCACTGAACTCTAACGTCACTTGGGTGCCCGTTTTTGGCTCACTCTTACGTTATAGTCATGTCGGCCACCGATGTTCGCCTTCCTTATGGGTTTGACTTGAACTGAGTTGTTTGTACATGGTTAAGTACGTACAACCTGCCTATAGAGTTTTGTGTGGTATACAACTTTGTATGTAATGGTTATACTTTAGTCAGCCATATTTTCTAAACATGTCATATGAAACCACGTATCAGACAGAACAACTAAAACAAATAACTACTTGACTTTATAATCTGATTAATTGAATCAATTGGAATATAATTGGAATTGGTATAACCTCTTGGAACCATAAGAAACGTCCCTAGTTATTTAGTATAGCACTTTTAACATATTGGCGTGGTCTCACATGCTGTTCGCACAACACTACATGTAATGATGTACAATAAAAATTGGTGAATAACACTAGAAATATGACTCTTTCTACAAGATAAACATCAAAGTTCAGATCTTCTTTTTATTAGAATGCTATGATGAAACATGCGAATTATCGTTTCTTTTTCTCACACAATAAGGTCTGGTGTATATCAAGTTAAAATGAATGTTACAATTAAACGTGACTGTGGCTCTCAATTACAATTTTTCGCTTGATACCGATAGCCTATCCGCGAAATGTATTTTTAGTGTGGAACACCCAAAAAGTAAAAAAAGTGTTTCTTGGTTCCCCATAGTCATCCTATGGGTATTATGCTTTAAAGTACTACTGCAGTAAATGTAACTGGTAGCAACATATCCGGTAACCTTGTCGCCCCGTAATCGCCAGCTGTGACATCGGCAGGGCTCAGGGGTACTCCTTGCTTGGCATCGCTTGTTAATTGAAAAACTGGGGTATACCTCTATGTTCATATATAAATTTACAGCCATTCCTTGAACTAGGTCTTTTGAAATTGAGCTGATTGATGAGCGTAAAAAGGAGCTATTCGGTATGAAGGGTTTTAGGAACATGCAATAGTCGCGTTCAGTTCGCACATGTTTTTGTCACATGTGATATTTGGACAATTGCCCATGATAGAAGAGAGAAACTAACATAAAACCTGCATTCCTTGACAATATTTTCCTTGAGATGCGAATTCACGCGCCTAATTATACTTGTTTTCCGGAACAATGTAAAATTAAGGATAATGAGAAAAATACAATCTTGATATAGGATTCTCAGTTACGATTGAGAGCCAATTCTAAAAACCATAATTTCACCGTACTTGGGTACAGTTGGTATGACAGTGTTTATGTTTGTTAAAACGTAACATTGGGATATTCATCTGTAATATATCTCTTTTGCATAATCCCTCTTCAGAATGTTGACACAAGTAATAATGAACTTGAGGATAACAATAAAAAACAATTTTGATATCGCATCGTAATACAGTCCAACATTTGAGTATCTATCCATATAACATCACTCTCTTCAGTGCTCTATCGCCTACTGCTTATTATTTTTAATTTTGTCGTAAGAACTCGTTGAGAAACTGGCGGAAATTGGTACTTCGCTCGTCTTAAACCAAACGGAAATCCAACGACCACATCACCTGGTATGTTTCAGAGGCTTATCGCTTGTGAACGGGTACTTATTCTGTATTGTTTTCTTTGGCTATCGTTTTATTAAGTCCTCCAGAGTATACTTAAGGATTCATTTTAATATGCTATTTCATTTACTATTCATACCCCCTCCCCCGTGGAAAATCCTACCAAAATCGTCCACATGGGTCAAATAGAATAAGCCGATTAAAGCAGCGAATACCTCTACGCAAATGGTAAAAGCACTATTACCGCTCGTCGTCTGAACCAACAATAACACGATATAAGCAAATGTTTGGACAAATGATACATGTATATTCTGAATAATTTAATGTTTTCTCTGTAAGTGAAGTATTTTGATGCATCTATCAGTCCCGTCGGTGAAACGTGATTCTGGTGAAAATCAAATGCAATATCTTTAATGCCTACCAGTACCTTTTGATATTAAGAATATTTTCCATTACATAATTACTGCACGTATTTTCTTTCAATACATTTAAGTCTGAAATTAGTGTATATATAAAAAAAAAATATATATAGTCACGTCCCGTCATGAAATTGTAGAAATCATTAATGTTTATATAGA
>JAMKCH010017826.1:0-22420 GCA_023653785.1 Ophioderma brevispina
TTTGTCTCTAACTCCAGAAATCAGAAGAAATTGAAATTTCTCTGGTCCTAATATCCCTTTGTTTACATTTTCAAATATTATTTTTCGTTTGTTTCCAAGATGCGTTCGCGCAACAGTACATTAAACACTCGCACGCTTCATTAAGCAGTAAAAATTCACCACACGACGCGATTGCGACTCTTGCGGACCTGACGGAGCGTAAAAGTGCTTAAATTTTCCCGCCGTTGAGACCATGCGGTTTTTGTGATTAAAATGGTCAAATAGTGTTTTTAAATCGGCAAAAAAAAACAGCTCAGAGTTGTATAAAGTGGGATAACCTTGTTGGTACCGATAGGAAACAGGTGATGTTTAAAATGGTGCAAAATCCGAAATTCATTTGTGTGAAAACAAAAGCAAATCGGGTGACACTACCCTTAAATTGAATATGTGATAGCACAGGCATATCGTATTTTTCCTCTTTCAGGTTTTAATTCGGGACAAAATTGAATCTAATAACACGGCAGGGATGGCATTGTCAGTAGGCTAACTATGAGTGATGAACCGTGCCAGGTACGGTAAGTTAAGCTTAAAAATGGGACAACAAATCTGAATCTAATAACACAGCCAGGGATGGTTTGTTGACAAGTAGTCGGCTAACGGATGAGTGATGAACCTGTACCATGTACGGCAAGGGGTTCTTAAACTATTTGACTCGCGGGCCATGGTGGGCTGTATACCATTCAAAATATTCATGCTCGCGGCCAGATGCACCCTCTTTCGCTATGTTTGCTGTATATTTCAAAACTGTTCAAGGGCCACCCCACCAAAGCGGGCCGCCTGTTGTTGAGAACCCCGATGTACGTAAGTAAGCTAAAATGGGGCAAGGACAAATCTGGAATCTAATAACCACCAGCAGGGATGGCGTGTGACCAAGTAGGCTAACTATGACTGATGAACTGTGCCATGTATGGTAGTTTACCACTACAATGGGACAGACAATCTAATCTATAACACGCAGGGATGGCGTTGTCACGTAGCTAACTATGGTGATGAACGCTGTACATGTACGTAGTTTATAACTAAATGGGGCAAGAACAAATCTGTGAATCTAATAACACAGCAGGGATGGCTTTGTCAAGTTATGGGCTACCTATGAGTGATGAACCTGTACCATGTACGGTAAGTTAAGCTAAAAACTGGGTACAGCGCCAGGGATCTGAATCTAATGAGACACAGAACACCGCAGGGATGGCATGTGGTCCAAGTAGGCTAACTATGATTGATGAACCTGTCCAGTACGTAGTTAAGCTAAAATGGGGCAAGACAAATCTGAATCTAATAACCACAGTGATGGCGTTGTCTAGTAGGCTACTATGATGATGAACCTGTGCCATGTACGGTTAAGTTTAAGCTAAAATGGGACAAGACAAATCTGAATCTAAACACAGCAGGATGGCAATTTTTCAATAGGCTAACTATGATGATGACCCTGTACCATGTACGGTACGTTAAGCAAAATGTGTGGACATACCAATCGAATCTAATAACACAACAGCAGGGATGGCGTTGGCAGGTGGCTAACTATGAGTGTGACCTGTACCATTCGGTAGTTTAAACGTAAAGGTCAAGCAAATCTGAATCTAATAACACAGTCAGGGATGGATGGCGTTGTCAAGTAAGGCTAACTATGATTGATTACCCTGTACCATTACGGTATTAAAAACTAAAATGGGGCAAGACAACTCTTGAATCGTAATAACACACAGCAGGGATGGCTTGTCAAGTAGGCTAACTATGAGTGATGAACCTGGACATGTACGTGGTTAAACTAAATGGGGCAAGACAAATCTGAATCTATAACACAGCAGGGATGGCGTTGTCAAGTAGGCTAACTATGAGTGATGAACTGTGGCATGTACGGTAAGTTGCTAAATGGGGACCAAGGACAAATCTGAATCTAACGTACACGCGGGATGGCAATTGTCAAGTAGCTACCAATGAGTGTGAACCTGTGCATGTACGGTAGGTAAACTAAAATGTTGCAAAGACAAATCAGAATCTAATAACAGCAGCAAGGAGGGCGGTTTGTCAAGGCTAACTATGAGTGATGAACCTGTGCCATGTACGGTAGGTTAAACTGAAATGGGGCAAGACAAATCTGAATCTAATAACACAGCAAGGATGGCGTTGTCAAGTAGCTAACTATGAGTGCTGAACCTGGAACTGTGCCATGTAAACGGGTAGGGGGTTAAACTAAATGGGGCAATACAAATCTGAATCTAATAACACACAGCAGGGATGGCGTTGTCAAGTAGGCTAACTATGAGTGATGAACCGGTAGTGCCATGTAACGGTAGGTTAACTAAATAGATAAGGATCATGGTTGACTTCGTGGTCACCTTCAACACATGACAATGCAAATGGTTCGCCCGCAGGCGGAGTGCCCGCCCATCTCTCTGTCATTGGCTTTTGTGGCCAGACTCCCTCATATAATTGTGCTGTGGGGGTGTTCGCCACTGCCTCCGCCACAGCGAGTCTGTTTTTGCATTCCCAGCATATTCTGGTACGTACCCGTTTATACTCCTGGGTGGAGAGAGGTAGCGAAGTAAGTGAACTTGCCCAGTGGTGCATAACACATTGGCGACCGCGGGGCTCGAACCCACAACCTTAAGCTTATGAGTCGAGTGCGCTGATCACTCACCACATAACACATTCAGGAAGTGTCTATATGATCAAGGTGGGGGTGGTAATCAACATGGTGGGACACTACAGATAAGGTACCAATGGGTATCCAGGTGTGTCATGAAAAGTGATTGACAATGGTGAGTCTTAGATTACCTCTTGGACCCCCCGCCCCCAATTGGTGTAAAGGAGGTAACTGAGGGGCACTACCCCAACTACCATTGCCAAATTGCCATTAAGATGTGTGTATAGGGGGGGAATGGGTTGAAACAGTGGGCAATTATGTGTTAGGTTAACATTTGGGTTAGGCGTGTTTACCACCAGACAGAAAGGCGACCAATGACCAAAGCAATGCGCTTCTTCAGCGACAAAAATGACCTAGAATTTTACCTCCATGTCCCTAGTTCTAATAGGTAATATGTTCCCATTTTATCCCCTTGGCTAAAAGCAGGAGGAGGATTTTGCGACAGCATGCATGTCTTTACAAAATGTAGTATGTTGTGTGTATATGTGTTTCTAGTTTGGTTAGGTTTTCCGTTTTTTCCAGGTCTAAAGTTTAAGTCCGATTCAAACCATATACTTGGGGTTAGGTGCAATAGGGGTTCCCTTCAATGTGGGATGGTCAAAAGGTCAAGACCAAGGTCAAGGTAATCTAGGTCTCATCCTCCGACTGCCATCTTGCGGGGGATGATGCATGTTTACTATACTTGAGTAGTTTTCTTTTATCCCATAGTTTTTTCTCTATAATCCATTCTTTGTTCTATGTTATTCTTTTTCTTCATTTTTCTTATCCCATATCTGAGCTTTGCACTCTTAATCTCTATTTCTTTCAGAACTTATTTAATGTCTCACAGTTTTCTTTATCCTATAGTATGAGCTTTAGCTCTATAATCCATCGCTAGTTCTAATGTTATCTTCCGTTTATTTTTCTTTTATCCTGTAGTCTGAGCTTGCTGATGGAAGATGATGATTATTCTTACTCTCAATCCACATCAAGGGGGGGGGAAGACGAGGCCCGTTAGAAGCAGAAAATCTAATCAGTTTAAAGAAACGAGCAGAGAGAGAAAAGCTGCTGCCGAAACAGCAAAGGAGAAAATGGAAAGAGAATCACAGAGAGCTATCAAGAGGACTCAAGGCAATTAGCAGTGAAGTTAAAATGGGATAGTGGCATGGTAGATTTGTTCTCTTGAATCTATTATGTATTTAGATGTGTACGCTTCCAATTATATGACGGCTAAGCCCTTTGTGTGAAGATAATCCCCGGTATGTTTGATGGAGAAGGTGAGAGTGGAGCAGACAGGCCCTGTAGACTATGAGTTACCATATGCCCATCCACCAGGACACATTTTCAGTGGGTTGTACTTTTACATACATTGACATAACTGACCTTGTTTGCTCTGGGTACGTATTCATACCCATAAAGCTAGGGGTCTATTTCTAATACATTGGTGAATGCAAGCTACTGACTGTGCCAAGGGAATTGAATTTTACTAGATCATAGTGTTACTTCATTGAATGTGATTGATCAGTTAGTGACCAGATCAACACTGAGCATATTTTATAGTGCTTATTTCTGTAAGGTGACACCCTGGTGGGATTTTGACACAGTGATACATTAAAGGTCATTTTAGTGATCCCCAGTCTGTCCCTCCTACTTCCTCAAAAAGGTTGCGATTTTTATATCTTCAAGCAATAACAGCACATTTTTTGAAGATCGCCCCTCAATTTCAATATTTGTCTATGTTTACAACAGTTTGTTGGGTAATAGTCGTAGGTAACTACACATGCGACAGAATGCTCAACAATCAATATTTATCATAACAAAGCTATTTTGTAACTAGAATTGGGAACCCAAATACTGTACTTCAGGGCCTAGCTGGAAATGCAAGTTTATGTCTTCCATGATGAAATAGTGCACCTCAAGAAAATGACCTCTAACTTGACTTGCCTGAACCAATAAAACAACTAATGGATATTGTAGATACGTACCTGACGCTATTTCCCGCTATTTCATTTTGTAAGGGCTGTTTGGCAGCCAGCCGTTGAATTATTTATCAGAGATCTCCGATATTAATTATTCTAATTACAAAATTCCTTTGTTTGCGACACATTTTCGAGCATAACCATTTCCACAGGTATAGTTTACTCAGTTGCCAGTTACCAATGCACCGTGTAACATGTCAATTTTTTTTTTATGGGGCGCTCTTCAAAAATTGTGCTATTATTGCTTTAAATATTTTTAATTCCTTTGTTGTTTATATTTTTTAATTGTTTCAGTAAAGTGATGATTCAAAGGTATGCCTAATCTTACAGGTAGATTTTGGATCTACTCTAAAAGATGTCAATTTTGTATTATTTTATCCGTTAAGCAATGGGCAACAAACGTTACAAGCGCACCATCAGAATCAACTACAATTAGAAATACCTTTGCTCAAGAAACCTAGTGAACCTCATGAAATTGAAAGTGTTTGGATCACCAAATACACCTCAAGAATTTTAAGCACCTTGAGGAATGAACGCATGCTCTCTTGCTTAAAGGTTGCCAAATCCATCAGGTGTCAGCCTAACGGAACAGTTTGTTTTTATTTCCATTGGACATTAACCGGTTGTTTCTTTAAGATAGTGAATTTCGTGGAAGCCAGATTTTTTATTCTCGTAGCATCATGTTCAAGATTCAAACGGTGGCATCAGGAAAATAAATGGAACAATGACTTAAGACATATTTGATATCATTCAATAAATTAATGGCGATATAGCTACTGTAAAAAAACTTCTTGCCCCTGAACTCCTCAGAGCAAGACTAAGAAATTGATATTTTGTACATTAAGGTGCCAATCAAGAGATTTTGAGCATCCATTAAAGGTGTCATCTGTGTACTTTCATTATAGATTAGACACTCAAAAGATTCGTACTTTGTATTTTGGTACAAAAACTGTCTTAAAAGTGAAACAAAAGGTGATTTTTTATGGCCTATATTTCAAATTTCAAACTCGGCTGAATTTCCTATTTGCTTCTATAGGAAATGGAAATTTCACAAAATTCTCAGCCAAAATAAACCAAATCAATAAATTAAAAATTTCAGATGGGGATATTTTTGATAGCAAGCTTTTAATACACCACGTGCAGAATTTTCACATTTTACGGAGACCTGTTATTGAAATTCTGGTTGAACCTAATGGTCTGATGATGTATGCACATTTGGTAAAGTTTGTAATCAGTTAAGGTGGGTGTTCCGAGTCTTTGGGCCCCCCTGATGTACCCGGAAGTAGTAGCGAATTTGATATCGGACGAAGGGCCGTATATTCTCATTGTCGTCTGAAATTTGAGCACTCAAATCCATTTCATTCCCAAGATATAAACCCAAAACCGCCGTTTTAGTGGTTAACCCTCAAATTAGACAGTATTGAATAGGGCTTTGCAACATGCATTATTGAGATACCATAAAACGCAAATTTGTTTCCCATGTACTGATGGGTGTATATGCAAGTGCTAGGCGTTCTATCAAGTAGAGAAAAACATAAACATAAATTGGAACAAGCACCTTTAATGTTTCTCATTGAAATGTGTCGCTTCAATTTCAAACCACACCACTCGTATACAAAACTGCCTTTTAATCCATTGCGGGTTTTTAGCCCATTTACTGAGGAAAATATAGATCACTCCCTTCCCACGTAGCATATTGAGGAAGAAAAATGCTTGCCTAGGGAGTTATATGTAGGTATATTTTGTTGAATTTTGAACTGAAAACATTTTGCCGTGGATTGTGAGAAAATCTAGCATAATCGCTCCCTACTTCCGAATAAATCACAAGTTAAAGTCTATTCAGCAGGCGATTATGACCATTTGTTTTTTGCCAATTGCGTCAGAAGAGATGACCTCTATTGCTGTAGTACCAGGGGTGTAATACATAAACAGCTGTGCACAGATGTTGCAGAGATGGGCAAATTTTGTGTGCTGAACCCATGGCACCACAGAATTTCTGCTTACGGGACCTCCAGCATATGTGGTCAACAAAGGGCTCCGGGATAAGATCTTAGATGGAAAGTAGAAAATTCCATGATTAACTCACAGGGCCCCTTCCCCGTACCGGCCGTGTGGTCATTCATGGGAATTCAAGGAATTTGGCAACGTGGTGTGGAAGTGAACACTAAACTGAAACTGGTAACCAATGATAGGGGAGGAAGGGAGGGATGTGACCCATGATCAAAATGTTATTTTGGGGTTAAAGTTTTGCAATTTGAGCAAAAGACAGAGCGTCAACTCCTGGGTTAAACTCCCTGAATTGAATTTGTTGTATGTTTCTATAAATTTGACTTCCTTCATGATGCAGAAGTTTTTGGACCCATTAGATTGCTTATGATTATGCAATCTGTGTAAAATCTGTGTGAAACTTTTCCGATTGCTGAACATAATTGCTGAAAGCTCTGTTACAGTTTACCCTTTTCCAAAGTCTTTACTTCAATAAGCCGTTTTGCAATTCTTACTGCACGTGTCTGACCTTTTGGCTGACAGAGTATAACCCACTTCCGGTGCGCAGCGATCCCTGTACAACTTGAATGGCGCCCCCTTCATGGGTCGATGATTGTGTGCAAATGCACACCTGCTATATACTGTCATAGTGAGGAGCCCTTGCAAGCTTGTGCCAGGAATTATAGATGAGGTGACATCAATGTTTACAAACACAAGTTAGCACCTGGTCTACTGACGTGTTAGAGGTGCGAAAGATATGCCATACAGTTACAGCATTCAATAGCCTTATCACACCTGATTGAGCACGAATTTTAAAAGCACAAGCCCTGCAGATGCGCACGCATACTGCCGGGCAATGCTTTGTTCATTGCCCGGCGTTAACGTCACATGTCAACTCATCTATAGAAATGCTGGTATAAAATTAGTTGCATCTTTGGTCACATTCAAGTTATTAGTTCCAAAGATTGTCTGCTCTGGACCTGGTTTTCAATGCACTTTCTGATACTCATCTTGAACCGGAAGCCAACTTGACCACCCGAACCGACTTTGCATGCAGTGTCTGAACTCGAAAAGGGCTTGTTCAAACCAAACTTAATAAGCAATGATGGGTGGGAGGGCAAGAGTGACCTTAAAGGAGATTGGGTTAAAGGTATGTAGGTTCCAAACGACAGATCCTGGGTTTCCTACCGGAAATCATTTTTTACCGAATTCCTATCCCACAAGCACCAAAGATGTAAGAGTAGATAAAATAAATAGAGTAAATATATTCTATGGTGTTTGTGTCTACAGTCATTTTTCTGTCATAACTGTGCGCAAAACCGTTTGTTGTACAGTAAACTAGTACTCTTTGATTGCCGTGTACCGTTGTGTTTGTGTATGGAATTTTTGCGGCAAAATGTTCGAGTTAGGTAAAGGAGCGCACGAATCCCGAGAGGTGCATGGGTGATGAGATCTACGACGTAATCGTTGGTGCATGGTGGGATTAGGGAAATTTGGTTTAAAAAAATGATTCCGTAGGAGGAGGAAACCCAGAATCGAGTAATGAGTCAAGTCCTTTTGGGATAAAAATTTGGCAATTTTGTAAAGTTTCCCAATATTTCTGATTGCGAAGTTGTGGCAAGACACATGGTCTCGAGAACCAGATAGTGTGTTCTATTCAGATGTTTCATTAAAAAAATTCCAGATGTATGATTATTCTCGGTATCATTCGTATGTGTTTTTTAAATGTCAAGACATCATTAAGCATATAAATTCCATTGTCATAATTACAACAATACAAGTTGCTTTCTGAAGCAAGGAACCCATTTGGTACATGATTGGTTCTTAAGCAGGAGGGATTAAAATAAGATGATAGCTTGGTCCACCTGTAGCGCCCTCAAACATGTAGTTTCCTGTGTGGTTCCCCAGATGGAACAGAAAAGACGGAAATTAATGTGACTGAATGTGCCTGTGTTTTAAAGTTCTTTGTCTTCACAGACATCAATGAAATACTGATGTTGTAGTATTTATCACTTGACACGTTTCCACTGTATGTGGGGGAGCCTTGGATTTTTTAAATGGAAGGTTACAACAGTTCCTATTATGTAGGTAACAGCAGTGCCCTCTCTGGCTCGAAATAGCGGACGATATGGAAACAAAAATATGCATTTCACCCCTCTTTTCGGGCAATTTTGACCAATTCAGCATAAATTGTGGCAAAATTAAAGTAAATTTTGCGATTTCCGCACGGTACGCGCGCATTTCGTCAAATCAGACTAAGTGGAGCAAGTCAACGGGACGACATCAATTTGCCCCTCTGACAGGACGACTTGGAAAATTTCCCCCCTTCGGAATCAACTGCCTGGTACGCACTGGGTAACAGGTTGGAATCACGTGTTAAGTCCAAATAATGAAATAATAATAATAATATAATAATAACATAATAATATAATAATAATAATAATAATAATAATATAATAATAATAAGAATAATAATATAATAATATTAATAATAATAAGCATCTATTAAGCATCTATTCTAGGCAGCCTATTACGAGGCGCTGAACAATAAGATACATAAACAAGCAAAAGTACAAATGACAGGAAATGACAGTACCCTGAAAATACGTCTACTTGATTAGAACACAAAAATGAAAGCATTATGAACATACAAGAAGTGGAATCAAAGGCATCAGTACAAAAAATGAATAAAATTAAATACATATGCAGACTGGAAACAAATGGTCGTAGCTGATTTTTAAGTCCTTTATAGACACCACAACAAGGGATGTCCATGGGAAGAGAATTCCATAATTTAGGAGCACATGAAGAAAACGCCCTATCACCAAGGGAGGATGAAGTTCTAGGAGCGTTAGCAAAAGGTTTATCAGGAAGATCTGAGAGAGTGGCTTGGTATATATGGGGTGAGAAGTTGGCTTATATAAAATGGGGCAAGTCCATTTAGCGATTCTCCATGTGAGCAAAAAGGATTTGAAAACGATCCGTTGGGATGGGTAACCAGTGAAGCTGTATAAGAGTTGGAGTTATGTGATAATACTTGCGCGTTTTGACAATACACGAGCAGCAAGGGCATTTTGTGTCCGCTGAACTTTATCAAGGAGAGTATTTGAAAATTCATATAAAAGGGCATTTCCCATGGTTCAAGTCGAGAAGTGACGAGTGCATGAATGAGAGTTGTGGCTATATCGTCTGACAAATTTTACGAATGAGCTAATGTTACGGATTTGGAAAATAGGCAGACTGACCTATTTTTTAATGTTCATCCATGTCATCTTTATATCCAGAATAACTCCTAAATTCCGAGCAGAATGGCAGAATGATGTGGCATTGCAATTGAATATGATATCTTTTGATTAGACTTTGAATTCGCTTAGGTGTGAAATGATCAGTTCAGTCTTGTCATGACATTGAGTTTAAGTATTGTTTGTGTCGCTCCAATGACCTAACTATCGGCAACACCCACATGTTGCAATGTTTGGGTCGCACAATTGATTCATCTTAGGGGTTTTAGGTCATAGAAAAATAGAGTTTGTGGCTCATCTGCATAGAGGTGCACATTTAGTTACAGTTTACGTGCAATATCTGCGATTGGGGTGAATAGATGATGAAAGGAGTGGTCCAGCATGCTCCTTGGGGCACTCCAAAAAGAAGATGTGCAGGTGCAGACAAAGTCCCATTAATGTTAACAGTTTGCGTTCTATCGCTGCGGTAGGAGCAAATCCACTCAAGAGCACGGCCTTTGACACCTATCGACTCCAGACGAATTAAAAGCCCAGGTCTATGGTGTCAAAGGCTGCAGAGAGATCCATAATACCAGAACAGACGCCACATTTGTGTCATAGAGAATAATATATTCATTCTGACACCTCACTAAAGCAGATTCAGTCCCATGATACTTTTTGTAGGCGATTTGAAATGGCTCAAATAATTCATTTGTGACAGGTATTAGTCAGACGAGAGCAACGACTTTCTCAATGATTTTGACCAAATTTAGTTTGAGACAGGACGAAAATGTTGAAGTTATTTTGATCCAATGAGGCTTTTTGAGAAGTGGTGTAACTAAGGCATTTTTGAAACAGTTGGAAAAGAGCCGATCCAGTGAGCTAATGACGATTTTTGTGATGACTGGCAACATGGGCGTCTAAGTGAATCTTAAGCATCCAAACAGGCAGTGGATCGAGATCGCATGACTTTGATGGAGATGAGGTTATCAATTACGAAACTCATCCTGAGACGCAGGTGGTAACCACATTTAGAACGAGTCGCCAATTCGATTGTTAGATTGGTCAAGCAAGTAATGGGTGTTTATATGGGAGCTATCAAGGGCTGCACGAATTCTAACTATCTTAGAGGTGAAGAAATTGTTGAAGGATCAGTAAGTTCTTGCACACATTCACAAAGAGGTAACTTTGGATTCCCTTTGATGGAGCAAGGCTTCTACAACTTTAAAACAATTTTTCTGAGCTTTGTGAGTCTTCTATTTTTTAGGATTATACTGAGCGTTTGGCATCTGCCAACAATCTGTGTGACAAAGCAGACGCTGCTGTTAAAAGGTCGCGATCAATTTCCAACCTTGTATGTTCCAACGCGTTCAAGTGCTTGCGTTTTCTGTTTGCCTCAGCAATTTCAGGACTGTACCATGGGTTTGTCGGAAGGATTGTGATGGTGCCGATCATAAGTGGGGCATGTGGTGAGAATATATCTTAAAGTGAGTCACATGGCACAGTAAGTTATCAAGATCAGATCGGATTAATGAATAAATAGACCGTTGAATGTCTTTCAAGTCATGGTGATTGATGGTCTTGAATTTGCGATTTGAAATACGCTGTTTTTTGGCTGCAAGGTTTGCAAGGTTTAGCTGCAGTGAATAGCGCCATGGTCGATACAAAGGTGGCACATGGGCAGAGTTGACGAGATTATCACAAGATCGAGTGATAACAAGATCCAAGGTGTGTCCATTTATGTGCGTTGGTTCGTGGATGAATTGCAAACAACTTTGAAAATGATTCTAGGATGTCTTTCAGTTTATTAGCATCGGTGTCATCGCCTACATCCAGTTGAAATTAAAATCCCCACAAAGCAGTTTTACATGATGAATACAACAAGCATAGATATAAATTATTAAGAAATTATCAAAAAAACATACGTGGAGTGGACTATTCTTTTACTATAAGTGCGATAATAATAACAAGTTTGATGGTGAGAAAGTTCCATTTGAGAGTTAAATACAACACAGACTTTCCAAGGTGGCCGCATTGAACACATTACATTCTTTTCGTTTGATGGAATCCTTGTGAATTATAGAAACACCACTCCAGTTGTTACTACGGGGAAATGGAACTAGATCGTAGCCAAGAGGAGTGGAATCTCCAATAGCCTTCTTGTGATATCAGAAATTACTAGGCCAAGGTCTTGTTAAAGCAATGATGTCAAATTGTGTTAATAAAATAATCACTCAGGGCATCTCAGTTTTATTGCAAATAGAATGTGCATTAAAACACGGGAAAACAAAAAGGGGGTTTTTCTATGAGTTGATTCCTTTGAGGAGTTCATTTGAGCATTTGCTATAACAATGGCATGTTGCATAATTGTTCTTTTCATTGATGTGTGGGTTTGATGCTCTTACTGCTTATCGCCAACCATGCAAATAAGGTCTCGTGGCTTGAAATACAAGGGGGATTATAAATTTGCTGGAATGTTTCGTGATCATTTATATTCCAAAGGACAGTTGGTGTGTCAATGAAGCTAAAGACCGCCAGCACCCATTGTCTGGGTCCTGACTTGTTGCCATGGTGGATGTCAACAAAATATTAACGGTGCAACGAGAGATTTCCTATCAATTTCTGTGATATGTAGTGTGTTCATATATTAGGATGCTCAATGATTCCTTACCTTTTATTTGGTTCCAGAAATGATAACAAAAGGGGTGAGTTGTATGTGCTTATATTTCAAGAGACAAAAATGGCTGAATTTGATTTGATTGGATACCAAAATTATAAATTTCACAATTTTTGTACTTAAGAAAAACAGTTCTCAGCTTCATCCTATAGAGGGGGATATTTGATATAAAGTGTGCACTAGTGCCAAAATCAGAATTTAACCATTTTTAGGACACCTGCAGGACATTGGGTGTGGGGTGTGTGGTCGCACCCCCCCAAATACACAAAAGGGGAAAAAACGGGTCCACCTTTTGCCGATTTTTTTGGATAAAAAGTCCAACATTTAGAGAAAATATGATAAAACATTAAAAAAAAAAAAAAAATGACCCATTTGTGGGGGGTAGTCCATTTTTTCAAAAAGGTCAACTTTTTTTAAGACCCGCACCACCGTAAAAACATCCTGCGTACGGCCTTGGACACATGTCATTGGAAATCTTCAATTGCACCTTAAGCAGACCATTTTTTTCAAAAATACAAAGAATTTATTCCAAAAATGTAGTGTTCGCTTAAAACAATGTACCAACAAGAAAATAGTGGTACCAGGAGAACTGGTGCAAAAAGAAACCACGTTCTATGCAAATTTCTCACATGTGGGTAGACATATCAAAATGTGGAGGATATTTATAACTACAATATCTTTTTTTGGAACCTGATGAAAAAAGGCATTGAAAACAAAGCACAGGACGAACTGGCAGGCCATTCTAGAGAACAAAAGTGAAAAACAACTTTGCACACACATAATTCTATGGCACTTTGTTGGCGATCAAAATTTGTATCAAAAGATGATACACTCAAACATGAACAAGGCTTTCCGAAAACTCCAACCTCAGGGACTGGTATTTATTAACCCTTCTTAATAAAAAACTTTCCTCAGTTGTAATTGCTTATTTTTAGAGCTAAGCACTGAGCTACAGCTTTCCAAAGTGATGATAAGTGACTGACAAGATAAGAATGCAAGCCCCTTTAATTTACAATTCTCTCCAACTGTGATGTAATCAAACTAATTTTTTGTAATTTGAAAGTTGTATCAAGGATTCAAGTGTACTCTCTTTGTTCGTTTCCTGATTGACATATTTCCTCATTTTCAAATGAAAGGTAAAGTAACACCTACACAAACTTGAAGGGGGTCAGTAGTGTGTGTCTGGAGTAGGCCGAGTTCACGCAATGGCATTGAATACTGTTAACCATCATGATTTCCCCATAGAATGAGTGTGCAAAGTGGTTTTTGACTATTTTTTCTCTACACAGCCGCCATTTTGTGAGTGGGGTGTGTTTTCCAAAGGATTTCGACCGGTTTTAACAGATATTGTAGTTAATAAATATCTTAAACAATTTTGATAGTCCACCCACTTTTGAGAAATTTTTCCGCCCAAAAAAGTGTAAACTTTTTGCCCACTCTGCAAGTAGTTAAAATTCAAGAAATGAGTTGGGGGGAGAAGATTTTTGCGTACTGGGTGGTTTACTGGCTGATGGTTGCAGATTGCATTTTAACAAACTATTTGTGTCGTAAACGACAGAAAATACCAAAAAAACACATCTCTATGGGAAACACATGATACCAACATTTGTTCCATGTTTGTTGGTCACCTGATTCGTCATGATCGGCAAAAAGTACAAAATTCTTAATGGTGTGTAATCGCATGCTTTAACTTGCATTTTTAAAAAATTTTAGCGTGCCTCCAAAGTATGCCTGTAAAATTGATATTTGGTACACAATTCTTTTCAGATATCATTTTCACCTACTTTGTGATGTTGGCCATGTGTTCTTAAATTGTGATTGATGAATGTGTTCCTGTTTAGGTTGTCATAGAAACATTGTATGAAATATGTATGGTTGAAAAAAATATTCATTTTGGTGCTTTGGTAAAAGACAGAAATTGGCCAGCAGGAGAATGATGTGTTTCAAATTAAGAGGCGCTTTGAAAGCAATAGCAGCACATTTTTGTAAAGGAGGGCCCCAATTTCAAATCTGAATTTTTGGCACACTTACGTTGGTAAATTGTCTAGGGAAAACGATAGGCCTACTTGCGAACGAGAATACCAAAAATGGTATTTATATAAAATAAGCGTTTTGTAATTAGAATTGGGATCCCGATTGTACTTGACGCAGAGCTGGAAATGCAAGGTTTATGTCCGTCCATGATGGAATAGTGCCACATTCAAGAAAATGACCTCTAACCTTGAGGCTTGACTTGCCTGACCCAATGAAACAACTAATGGCTGAGCGTCGACACGTAACGGTGTTATTTCCCGGCATTTTAGATTGGGAGGCCGTTTTCAGCGGCCGTTGAATTATATCGGAGACTAAAATTATTAATATTCTAATTACAAAATTCATTAGTTTGTGACACAGACTTTTCAAGCTTAAACCATTCAAAGATATTGTTTATTTGCCGTACCCAAGGCAATGGCAAGGTTAAAAACCGTTGAAAACTCCAACATTTTTGAAAAAAATTGGGGTCAATTAATCCAATTTTATTAAAAATGTGATATTATTGCTTTAACAAGAAATGATGTATTTTTGACAAATTGGTATGTTTATACAAAGCGATTAAAAAAAAAATGTTAGGGTTCTTGGTATTGAGTAGCAGACTATAATGACAGATGGATTAAGGTCCCTCTGAAAGATGAGATTTTTGTCATGGTTTGATCCCAAGTCAAGTGACTCATGGAAATAAAATTCTAAGTTTAATCCATAGTCCGGAATTATCCAAAAATTATGTATCTCATTTTAATAATAATAATAATTAATATGGATTTTACTACGGCCCCAAATCACCAAAAATGGCACTCAAGGCGCAGAACAATAGAAGTTACATAATGTACACAATACTAAATGTTCATAATACCATATAAAAACCGTGGTAAATTGCACCAAAAAATGAGAGAAAAAAAACTTAAGCAAATAATGCCCATTTCAAGCAGCCGTGGAATTATTATCGGGATCTCGAAATTTAATTTACTCTACTTAAAAATTCCTTAATTTGTGACAGACATTTTTGAGCTTTACCATGACAGGTTTACAGTTACTACTAATTGGAAGTTTGCAAACTGTGCAAAAATCACCAAATTTTATTATTTTGAAAAATTGGAGGCACTCTTAAAAAAAAATGTGCTATTATGTCTTTAAGGACTCAGTCTGATAGACGATATCTGGAAAATCTTGAGCCCACGATTTGGTTAGTATTTGTGTATTTATAACAGTCGGCAGTGCCAGACCTCTTTTCGGGGGGGGGGGCAACCACAAAGTGAATTTTTTTTTTTGGAAAAAGTGAAATTCTGGGGGGGCCAAAGTATCAAATTATTTTGGAGATTTTGTCAAAAATCACTGATTTTCCCCCAAAATTTTAGTAGTGTACTTGACCCTGCCTTGATGACCTGGATTGAATGAATTGACATTGTATGGTTAATGGTCTGATCATTGAAACAGCCAATCGAGCCTTCATATTAAAGCTCATGGCTCAAAGCCCACTACTACTATAGTTGATTAATCGGCGATAAACCTAAAACCAAATTCACAGACTTGTGGTGGTGAGTTTTCACAATACGTTCTGCATTGTGCCCTCTGAATAGTGGAACGAGCCTAGAGACAGTTGAAAATTACTTATGTGTAAAACCTAAAAAGTGCTAAACCCCAATTCCATTTTGATTCTTGGTCAAGTTGAATGCATGAACCATGGTCAACTGAATAGGACATGAACAAATCCATGTGTAAATGGGACCTGCCGTGTTGGTAATTGATGATTTAGTGTAAAGAAAGAATAAACTTTTTTCTTTTTTCAATGTGTTTTGCTACTGATGTTACTTAAAGACATATCAGTGATTCATCCGAAAAAGATTGAAAATATTTGAAATTTGCCTGAATAGCTAAAAGAAGGATACATCTGTTTTTTTTTTTAAGGGAAAAAATTCTCATTAAGTTACTTTTTCCAACTCGAAGATAGTGTCAGAAAGAGAAAATATAGTGTTCAAAGAGATGATTTCCATTGAGTTACGTGTTGTAGTAGGTGTCCGTATGGACAATAGAGGAATAATAATGTATACAATTTTGCCCTTATTAGGTTGATTCTGGTCTTATCATTTGCCGGATCATTTGTAGGGTAACCTGTAATTGTTACAGACATGCCAAAACTGATTTTTGATGATTTCTTTCGATTTCTTGATTTAGCCCAATCACTGATAGTGCCTTTCTTTAAAGGGGATGGACCCGATTTTTATGTATATGAAGTTTTCATCTTGATAGATAGCCTGTGACCCTCAAAAAACCTTATCTGTAAAGTTTTGACGCCAATATTCAATCCGTTTGATGTGAGATTCTAAAACACATGATTGTAAGCCCCAAAGAGTACTGGGTAAAATAATAATGGTCGACCAAAATGGGCACATGTTCGTTCATAAATGTTCCAAACTAAACATCCTTTGCCCTAAGATGTCACAGGGTAAATGAGGAAAAATAGTAGCCTTTTTTTGATACCAATGTTGTACCATTTCCGGTAAAAATATGGGGTCGTCTTCGGGGACAAGGATTGTTTGCGATCGGACAAAGACCTTTAACTACCTTTTCCTCCAACTCCTCGTTCTCAACTTACTGGATGTGCGGGCCAATTTATGGGGACATACAGGCCTAACGTGTTTTGAGGCAATAACGTATCCCAAATGATGAATAGGAAATGCTTACACTTGAGTTGTTAAACCCTTGCGCTAGCGCTAGGGTCATTACTATGATGGCAATGACTTCCGATTTTGTATGTTTTGTGTATCAGGGAGAGCTACATTTCTGTATGGTGATGGAATTTTGGTAGGGGCGGGTCGAAGCCTCCAAGACCTATAGAGCGATCGCCCGAAATTGGGGTGTATGATTTGGACTGTTTGGAGCCGTTTTTAGGGCTTCTTTTTAAACACGCTCAAAAGAAATTGGTTGAGAGTCATCGGGCCTTTGGGGCGTGTATTTTCTATGGGTGGATGGCTTCGTTGTCTAATGGACCTCAAGAGTGTGATCCGCTGTTGTTTACTGGATGACTCGAACTGAAGGCAAGTGTTGGAACACTTTTAGTGGCCTACTTCAAAAGTGCCCCCTTTTCCCCTGGTCAATGTTGAATCCTGAAATTGTGATATCTTGCCAACTGACAAGAGGACCCAACATTGATTGTTGCGGATAGGAGGGGTGCATGGATACAGAAGCTCCAACCTCCCCCAACACATTTGACATGATTCCCTATATAATCTCTTTAAGAGAAATACGGCAACTAATCGGGGCAAAAAGAGCAGCCTGTGTTCCACACACATTTCGACTGAGATTGTAGATACAATACAAAGGTATTGTCTCAGTGCATAAGAAATGTCAGAATCATGCAATATTATTTTTTTCAGTTCTGTAGTAAGCTTTTTGAGACAAAAAACCTGTATCAGCTCTTACGATAATGCTACCTCAAGCTACATAAAGTACATTAATGGTGCTTTTTCCGATTTTTGTCTATTTTGTTCTCTCTATTTGATATGAGATCCTGACACTTTCACATACCCCCATCCCAGTTCGCGTGGGAAACAAATTTGTGGTGTTATGATAGACCCGCAATAACACATTATAAGCCCTATGCAATACTGTGCTATTATTGATGGTTAACTATTAAAAGGGCTGTTTTTGTTTATATCTTGGAATAATGGATTTCGAGGGCTCAATTTCAGGACGACAAGGTAAAAATACACGCCTTTCTCTGATATGTAAATCGATACTACTTCCGGCTAAATCGGGGGTCCCCAAAGACGACTGGAACAAGCACTTAAATAATGTGTCGCAAACCATCAAATGTAGGAATTGTAGATTAACTTAATTAACAAATAGGTAAATTTTAATAAAATTGTTCATTTTCTTCTTTATTTTTAATTATATAACCTTTTAATTGATAGACTAATTAGAGTTAAAAAGAACACAGCATAGGCGTAAATCCCGGGGGGATGGTGGATATATCCCACCCATATTTTAATGAGGGAGGATGGTCAATACGATCATCTCCCCCCCCCCAATGTTGAATGCCCTTTCTATGTTTTGACTAAAAATAACCTCATATTTTACCATAATAGTTCAAAAATGTAAAATTGCCGCCCGCTTAGTGCGCATTTTGTTCTTCATTACGTTTTATGATTTTAGCCTCTAAATGGCAAAAATTTTAGCACGCTCTTCTCGCAACCTGTGCTAGAATGGATCTTTTCAGCAACAAACCCCGTTTCCATATCATACTTTTTTATGTAAAACTAACCCATCCCCCCCCCCCCCAATGTCAAAAAGAAATTTGTGCCACTGTTTTTTTCCTCTATCTTTCTAGGAGCATCATGTAGATCAGTATCCACACACTGACCCAAGTGATACACCAAAAACAACTTACCCAAAGTCCCACTTAAATTATAAAATAGGTTTATACAAGTGAGGGCTATTCCATGGCAAAACAATCGAGATGTGCACTGCATCATGTCAGGATTGTGGAGAAATGAAAATCTGAAATTTTGAGCTTCATACTGACTTTTATTTTCCCACAGAGAGAGTCAGGAAATGGTTGTGCCAATGGGAAAACAAATTTTGAGAGGGCCATAAACTTTAATGGAACCCTCGAGGGTTGTTTGAGTCAATCCCACAATGCACCAGTTTTGGGAAATTTTACTCATAGGTCATGTGAGCAACATAAAAATCCTATTCTTAACACATAAAAACCCATGACTTTAATGCTTCATTTTAGTCCACCAAGCATTAGTACTAGGAATTTTTACCATGATTATGAAATGTCTCGTGTTCTTAAACTTTTGGAACACTTTTTAATATCCCTAAGTACTGACGAGTGTTTAGCACGAATGCGTTATAGGCAACTGCTATGCATTATGGGATTGATTCAAAACACCCTCTGGGAACCCTCCAAAAACTGTGGAAATCTATCTTGTTTTGTTGGGTGGATGGGAAAGATGGAAGATAGGGTTGTTGAAGGAGGATTGGGTGTTGAAGAGAGGGGATTTCTGCCAATCTTACACCATATGGAGAAAGGTTGCAAACGAAGGATTTGAGGGCACCCAAATATTGTGTCATCTAATAGTAATTTATATAGATTAGACTCAATAGATTTCTTACCTGATACTTGACAACAAGAAATGTCCAAACGAGAGAAAAAAGATTTTGATTTGCTTATATTTCAATATAAAACTAGCGCATTTTGTATTTGCTCCTATACAAAATTAGAAATTTCACAATTGTGCCAAAGAAAATATTTTCAGTCTTAATCCTTTCAGATTGGGATATTTTGATGGAAAAGCGTTTAAATAGGCAAAAAATCAGAATCGTCACTTTTTTCGGTGATACCAGTATGTGAAATCTCTTGTTTACACCTTCATGATTAGGAACTGGGTTTGCCAAACTATTTGTTTCGCTTTCTGCTGCAGACCTACTAAGATACCTGCTGGATCAGAAGCAAGGCCCTGGGGTATGCATGCAGCGTTGATGCTTGTTAGTGAAAGCAATAACGGCACATTTTTAGGAGTGCCCGTAATTTTCAAATTTGAGATTTTGCCAGTTGTGTTAGTAATGTCTAGTTAACTATACTGTAAGTGGTAATGCTCAAAAAATGCATAGTTGTCATTAAAAGAAGCGGATTTGTAATTAGAATAGGGCCCAGATTGTAAGTTAAAGGCGGACTGGGAAATGCAAAATTTAGGTCCGTCCATGATGAAATAGTATCACCTCATAAAAATGATCTCTAAACTGACTTGACTGAACCAATGGAACAAATTATGGATGAGCGTAGACAACAACATAGCGTAATTTCCCGGCTCTTTCAATTAGGACGTTTCCAGCAGCCGTTAATTATTATCGGAGATCTTCGATATATTATTCTATACAAAAATTCCTTTAGTTGCGACACAGTTTTTGCTTTACATTCACAGGTATGTTTTACTAGTCAAGTGCCAATGCAAATGTGTAAAAATCTTAACACTCATTTTATCCCCCTATGGTTTGAAAAGCAGAGGGGCATTTTGTGATGCTTGCATTCCGTAGTTTTTTGTCCACATTTTACTTTTAAAAGGTTACGTCCAATTTAACGCACACTTGAGGTAAGGTGTAGATCGGGGTTCCTTCCATATGTCGAGGAAGGGAATAACCCAAAGTCCAAAGGTCATTTGGGGAATGTTGTATGTATGTATGTGTGTGTGCGGTGCATGCTGCTGTTCTTCCAGTTTGGTTGTTTTGGTTAGGTTTTTTTTTATCATGTCCTCCGTCGAAAAGTTGAAGTCCGCTTTAAACCAGATCCAGGGTTAAGGTGCAACAGGGGTTCCTTCCTATGTGGATGAATGTCACCAGTCATGGATCAAGGTCAAAGGTCTCTGAGGTCATGTTGGGCACAGACTGCATCTTGGCCAGGGGAAGATGCAGTATTTTTTGCAAGAAAAATTGTTAGGGACCAAAAAAAAAAAAAACAAGTTTGATCTCAAAGAAATGTAAAAAAATCGCAATGCATTGTTTTTTTTTTAGAAAAAATGCTAATACGAAATTCATTTTCTTTCTTTTTTTTAAATGTCATTTTTGGCCCACTTTTTCAATTTTTCATTTTGTTCGGGCAGTAAGTTTTGATGTTGTGACAAATATGTGTATCACGTGCTCCATAGGTCACTGTGTTGTATTTTCCATCCTTTTTTCAGAGAGAAAATTGTACAAATTTCTTCCAGAGTACATTGAATTTGCACGTAAATAAGCGCAATCACATACCGTATTGTTCCTAATAACCCCCGGCGGTGCATTTTTCAAAAGGGAGGGCGTTTATTACAGTAAAAAATGGAAATCAAAATCCCCCGCAAAAATCATCCTTACACAAGCTATTTTCCGTCGGAATTACCAAAAATACAATGAACGAATCATGGGACGGCTGTTTCGCACCTCCCAGGTCAAAGTTCCATACTAATTAAACTTTACAACTGTGCACAACATCGCTTATGATACAGATTACGACAGTCCGTCCATTAAATCATGTGATTTAGGTAAGCTTAACTCATTTTCTGAATTGTTTTATCCAAAAAATCATAGGGGGGCGTTTATTAGAGCCGGGTGTTTAATTAGGAACGACACGGTATATACTATACTGAATCGCAACTCTTTTTAAGGCAAGTTGGGGAAATAGGCTGTGGATCATAAATGCCCCCACCTAAAAATTTTGAATGCTTCTAACACTGTTCCCAGCATATGTGTAAAACAGATCTAGCAAAGTTACCTTGATTTGTCCTTATCAAAAGACAATGTTGGTTATATTCGACTTTTTAAAAAAATTGATCTTTGACAGGACAAAATTCTGGCACTCATAGGTTTCACAGAAGCAGCATTACATCAATCTGGGCCTTATTTGGATTCATATGGTGTATATGCATGGGAGTAGTAGTATATCTATATTATAGTATCACAATATACAATATATACTGTGTTCTAGTGGACGCCTATAAGTCAGAAATCACCTTTCAAACTCAAAATAAATGAGCCTTGTGCACAAGTGATCTGAATTTTATATAATATAAACAGTTTTAATGATCTTTGATTGGAGTAGATTGTTAAAAGTCAGTTCGGGCTCATCTTCGTCTGATTTCTGTACTTTTTACCCCCAACTTTTCTGTGCGGGTTTCTGTGTGACTTTTTTACCTCCATACACCCTACAGCAATCCCCCTACACACCCCCCACACATACAACCACAAAAAACCATCTCATACATCATATATCAATCACATACACCCCACAGCAAACCACTTACAACCACCTCCAAAATCCATCCAAGACAAATCCCTATGCAAATCCATCAAATTTAAAATCACACAGCGTGCATCTGTGCAT